>OX439483.1:265355268-265539418 GCA_949320155.1 Melangyna quadrimaculata
TAAATTTTTCCGAAAAATTATATGTACAATTTTTAATTATTAATAGATTTATTATTCACAAAAGTTTTGTACTTTATTTATCGTATTTAACCAACAATATGCTACTATGAGTAACATTTGCTAATCAGCTTCAGTATCGGAACCTGATGCCTCATCAATCATCATACTCTAGTAGGGCTGCCAGACGTCCCGATTTTGGCGGGACAGTCAATACTAAATAAATACTAAATACTTTCTACTTTTCTATATAGGGCAAGTGCCGATCTGCATCCCACAGCGAATAGACGTGTCGGGAGTTGTGCTTTTTACCGCTCCTTATATCCCCAACAAACCAATACAAAACAAATCATCTTACACCAATCTGCCCTTATTTAAAAAATCAGCATTAAACAACACTATAGTTTTTTTTTATTAAAGTGCAAAGAAAAAATAATAAAATAAATTAATAAATCCCAGTCCAATCACACAATGCACAAAAAAAAAACAACAACAATCCTACTAATAATACCTACAAAAAAAAATTGCAAAAAAAAAAAAGTGTCAGTGTCAGTGTCAGTGCTTGTGTACGAAATCAGCAAAAAAAAAAAGTGCACCCGTGCAAATGAAGCCGATGCTGCCCAAAATTATAATCAATAGTTCAGCAAGCGGTAAATATCCCTAATCTCTCCTTTCCACACATCACTCACATTGCTTTGGCTGAGTCGTTACATGTAATGTGTGGCTCATCTCATGCTATGTAGATAGATAATTGATTGAGTCGAAGCAAATCAGATAAATTGCTGTTATTGGTTTTGTGTTTCCAGGAGCGAATCAATACATACTATTAAGGCATAACACTAATAGTATTTTGTATTGTAAAGTTTTATTGGGCCCAAACTCAATTTCAGCATAGATAACTGTCTGATTTGGTTTTTTTAAGTTTGTTTTTTCGTAATGGTGCGTGAATTTAGGGTCGATATCAGCAACATTCGGGGGCTGAGAAAGAATATCTGTGCAGTGTACGTACATACTGTAAAAAAAGGCCAGCAGTATTGGCACTTAGTGAAGCCCAGGTAGGTGAAAATTCTGATTACTCCGAATTCAGCCTACATGGTTATAGCACAGATAATAAATTATACAGATGTCTCATCCCCATAGAAAAAAATGTCCCATATTTTCTTCATGACCGGTTGACGATCAGCAGGCAAGAAAGCTCTTTGCCTGTTCATAGTAAAGCACAGAAAGTTCTTTCCCTCTTTAACTTTATTATCTGTGCTGTGAGAAGGCAAGGAAGCTCTTTGCCTTTTCATAGCAAATCACAGAAAGTTCTTTCCCCTGTTTACTTTGTTACATTTTTTTGTGTGCTCATATATTTTGCCTCTCTTTCGTTACATAGAACAAAATGGTAGAGGAAAAGAATTAGAATTTAAATAAAGTCAAGTGTATTTAGGTATCTATTGGGCGCGTGAGCATGTGCAAGTGCGTGGCGCTTGTTGTCTAATTGCGCATTTGTGTAGGTAGCTGTGGTAAATAAAAACGAAACTGTCAAAAATTTGCCAAAAGTGCGTGGACCTTCGTTGTCTGCTTGCGCATTTGTATATATACGATTTTTCTATGAATGAAAAGTAGGTAGGTACAAATAAAAAATAAAAACGCAGACATGTGATTTTGTTTTATTTTGAGCGATTTTAAAGAACATAGATAAATGAAATCTAAACTGTTTCTTTTTTACACATCTACAAAGGTCTTTGAATTAGAAGAAATCATTAGTGGGGAAGAATTAGAATTTAAATAAAGTCAAGTGAAATTCGGTACGAATTGGGGTTAGGTGTTTCATTTTCGACGGTTTTTCGTACTTTAAGAAGCAGTGGAGTGATTGTTCGGGCCGGAATGGCGCCAGCTCCAAATCTGACAACAGCCCACAAACATAAAATTTTGGAATTTGCCCGTCAAAATATGGAAATATTGGAAAACCGTAATTTACATTTTATTATTTAACGCTTTAACTCCAATTTAAAAATGTAATAATGCCACAATTTAATGCATTTTTTGTACCAATAACCGTTAAAACTATCTGGCCCATCAAGGCTAAAATATTTGTTGTCAGTGAAAACAACCTTTGTAAGAAAATATGCACTAGATTGTGGTATTAATAAATTTTTGAAATATGAAGAGTTAAAGCGTTAAATAATAAAATTTTACTTACGCTTTTCCAATCGCTGTCCATGGTTTGACGAGCAAGTTCCAATATTTTTTGTATGTGGGCTGTTGTCAGATTTGGAGCTGGCGCCATTTTGGGCGAAACGCATAATTAAATGAAGCTTAAACGAGATTTGCATAGTGCGTTTATACTTCTGCAATACGAAAAAAGTCTGTTTATATTTTCTAAACAACGCTAGGGAATATAACAAGAAATTTTTTTTTGCTCAATTCACTTGCTTACTTATTCCATTATATACAAAAATAGTAAGGTGTCGCTTCCATTTCCAGTTTTCTATAAAACGCATTTTTACAGGTGCGCTTACACTTATGCAAAGCACTGTAGCTTCACAGCGAAAATCGCAAAAAACCTCAAAATGTTCGACCTTTTTTCAGTTTTTCAACAAAAAGTCAACAAAATATACACTTTTTTGGATAAAATTAACTTCTACACTTTATAGAACATACAATGTCCTATTCAAATTTTTTTTTTTTTTGTAGAATTACCGGTTTGGCCACTAAAGTACGGTGAAAAACATTTTTATAGACTGATTCGTCCATCAAATGGGTAGATATGTGCATTCAAGAGGACACAAGCGTCCACAGGTTTTTCTCAAAACCCACCTCTGTCTACCAACTCCTACTCTCACGTCCTAGTGGTGAACATCGGGTGTCTAGTACCTCAGCTGGGTGTAGGGTTTTAATCCCTATGGAAAGCTTATGGAGACAGCCGACGAGAAAGGGGGAGGGAGCAGCGGACGAATTCCCCAGATGGAATCAACAGTGGTGTCTCCAGTTCCAGTCAGGCTGAACTACTTAGTGAACACATTATACGGGCTACTTCGACATATTCAGAGCCTAGGCCTTTGAGGAGCGGTTAATCCGGCTCCCCGTCCTTGGAGTAATGCTAAGGATCTGGTCCTCCAGGTTGGGGATTGCGCTTTCGGGGTGACTTCCCGGCCACGTAAATTTGGGTGTGGATTCGTCGTTCGAAGAAGACTTAGTCAAAAAGTCTTGAGTTTCAAATATTTGAATGAACGCCTCGTGACTAGGCTGACCAGACATCCTCTTTTAAGAGGACACATCCTATTTTTGTCTAAAAAAAAAATGTCCGATATCTTTTTGAAAAAAATCATGCAATTTGTCCTCTTTTTGGGTTTTCTTATCTTACTACATTTTTTGACATCACTAAACTACAAAAAACTTTTTCTTCAGCACTAATTCAGAAGTTTTCTCATCATTAATTTACTGTGGACACGACATAAAATAAATTTGGACCTGAACTCATTCACTTCTCAACACAACGCTATCTTTTGTTTTTTTTTTTTTAACAACCGTCTGAACACACTTACTTATAGACGGAGAGCTGGCTACAAAAAAAAGTAAGTCATCGGTACACGATTGATTTTTACTGGAAAGAATCATTCAGAGTAGCTGAGCACAAATATGCACGTCTGTCAGCACGATTCAGAGGCGGGGGGTCAAAGTTGTCAAATTTTGGTGAAAAAAAAATAATAAGGTACATGGATTCTGATAACGCAAATATGTTGTGTCCATCGTCAAAAATAGCAGACGGTTTGCGAGAGGCTAATACTTATGTATATAGAGAACAAAATCCAAAATGGCAGACGAAAAAGTAGAGGCTTACACCGCGGCAGACGTGTTTGAAAAGTGCACTGTTAAACCAGGAAAATTGCTTTATTTCTGCCCCAAAAAATCCAAACAAATATTTTGAAGTGTAATTATCTTTATTTAAGCATGAACAATATAGACGCAAAAGTTTATTACCAAATCGCACACCCGCCAATAGTAATTCAAGGTTGAATGGCAAAAATATCGGCTTTTCACCTATAACTTCGAAACGGTAGGTGCTATCGAAAATCATTTCATCCAAAACTTGTAGATCATGCTGTCTACCAGAAAAAAAGTTATGGCCATTTTTTTCCTACGACTCACCATTAAGAAGATGTGGACATTTAAAAAAGTTCAAAATGGCAAAAAAGCTCTTTTTTCACGTATATAAGTCCTAAACGTTTCATATTTTCGAAGACATATGAATACAAAGTTTGTACATTGACTGACCCCCTACCAGAAAACACTATTATTTTTTTCTTAAAAACAAACATTTTAAAGATATAATTAATTTAAAAGTTTCCAAAAGGTCTAAATTTCTGTTTCTTTTTTCCTTTTACTTTTTACTCTGAAATGGCAAAGATTTACAAAAAAAACTTACGCTCAATTAATACACCGTAATATTATGACGGTTTTTTCCATAAGAATCATCAGTCGCAATATATTACTGTTTTAATAGCGTTAAATGTCGAAAATAAAGGTTTTTTGTATACATTACATCTTTTAAATTGTAAATTTTTCCGAAAAATTATATGTACAATTTTTAATTATTAATAGATTTATTATTCACAAAAGTTTTGTACTTTATTTATCGTATTTAACCAACAATATGCTACTATGAGTAACATTTGCTAATCAGCTTCAGTATCGGAACCTGATGCCTCATCAATCATCATACTCTAGTAGGGCTGCCAGACGTCCCGATTTTGGCGGGACAGTCAATACTAAATAAATACTAAATACTTTCTACTTTTCTATATAGGGCAAGTGCCGATCTGCATCCCACAGCGAATAGACGTGTCGGGAGTTGTGCTTTTTACCGCTCCTTATATCCCCAACAAACCAATACAAAACAAATCATCTTACACCAATCTGCCCTTATTTAAAAAATCAGCATTAAACAACACTATAGTTTTTTTTTATTAAAGTGCAAAGAAAAAATAATAAAATAAATTAATAAATCCCAGTCCAATCACACAATGCACAAAAAAAAAACAACAACAATCCTACTAATAATACCTACAAAAAAAAATTGCAAAAAAAAAAAAGTGTCAGTGTCAGTGTCAGTGCTTGTGTACGAAATCAGCAAAAAAAAAAAGTGCACCCGTGCAAATGAAGCCGATGCTGCCCAAAATTATAATCAATAGTTCAGCAAGCGGTAAATATCCCTAATCTCTCCTTTCCACACATCACTCACATTGCTTTGGCTGAGTCGTTACATGTAATGTGTGGCTCATCTCATGCTATGTAGATAGATAATTGATTGAGTCGAAGCAAATCAGATAAATTGCTGTTATTGGTTTTGTGTTTCCAGGAGCGAATCAATACATACTATTAAGGCATAACACTAATAGTATTTTGTATTGTAAAGTTTTATTGGGCCCAAACTCAATTTCAGCATAGATAACTGTCTGATTTGGTTTTTTTAAGTTTGTTTTTTCGTAATGGTGCGTGAATTTAGGGTCGATATCAGCAACATTCGGGGGCTGAGAAAGAATATCTGTGCAGTGTACGTACATACTGTAAAAAAAGGCCAGCAGTATTGGCACTTAGTGAAGCCCAGGTAGGTGAAAATTCTGATTACTCCGAATTCAGCCTACATGGTTATAGCACAGATAATAAATTATACAGATGTCTCATCCCCATAGAAAAAAATGTCCCATATTTTCTTCATGACCGGTTGACGATCAGCAGGCAAGAAAGCTCTTTGCCTGTTCATAGTAAAGCACAGAAAGTTCTTTCCCTCTTTAACTTTATTATCTGTGCTGTGAGAAGGCAAGGAAGCTCTTTGCCTTTTCATAGCAAATCACAGAAAGTTCTTTCCCCTGTTTACTTTGTTACATTTTTTTGTGTGCTCATATATTTTGCCTCTCTTTCGTTACATAGAACAAAATGGTAGAGGAAAAGAATTAGAATTTAAATAAAGTCAAGTGTATTTAGGTATCTATTGGGCGCGTGAGCATGTGCAAGTGCGTGGCGCTTGTTGTCTAATTGCGCATTTGTGTAGGTAGCTGTGGTAAATAAAAACGAAACTGTCAAAAATTTGCCAAAAGTGCGTGGACCTTCGTTGTCTGCTTGCGCATTTGTATATATACGATTTTTCTATGAATGAAAAGTAGGTAGGTACAAATAAAAAATAAAAACGCAGACATGTGATTTTGTTTTATTTTGAGCGATTTTAAAGAACATAGATAAATGAAATCTAAACTGTTTCTTTTTTACACATCTACAAAGGTCTTTGAATTAGAAGAAATCATTAGTGGGGAAGAATTAGAATTTAAATAAAGTCAAGTGAAATTCGGTACGAATTGGGGTTAGGTGTTTCATTTTCGACGGTTTTTCGTACTTTAAGAAGCAGTGGAGTGATTGTTCGGGCCGGAATGGCGCCAGCTCCAAATCTGACAACAGCCCACAAACATAAAATTTTGGAATTTGCCCGTCAAAATATGGAAATATTGGAAAACCGTAATTTACATTTTATTATTTAACGCTTTAACTCCAATTTAAAAATGTAATAATGCCACAATTTAATGCATTTTTTGTACCAATAACCGTTAAAACTATCTGGCCCATCAAGGCTAAAATATTTGTTGTCAGTGAAAACAACCTTTGTAAGAAAATATGCACTAGATTGTGGTATTAATACATTTTTGAAATATGAAGAGTTAAAGCGTTAAATAATAAAATTTAACTTACGCTTTTCCAATCGCGGTCCATGGTTTGACGAGCAAGTTCCAATATTTTTTGTATGTGGGCTGTTGTCAGATTTGGAGCTGGCGCCATTTTGGGCGAAACGCATAATTAAATGAAGCTTAAACGAGATTTGCATAGTGCGTTTATACTTCTGCAATACGAAAAAAATCTGTTTATATTTTCTAAACAACGCTAGGGAAAATAACAGGAAATTTTTTTTTGCTCAATTCACTTGCTTACTTATTCCATTATATACAAAAATAGTAAGGTGTCGCTTCCATTTCCAGTTTTCTATAAAAAGCATTTTTACAGGTGCGCTTACACTTATGCAAAGCACTGTAGCTTCACAGCGAAAATCGCAAAAAACCTCAAAATGTTCGACCTTTTTTCAGTTTTTCACCAAAAAGTCAACAAAATATACACTTTTTTGGATAAAATTAACTTCTACACTTTATAGAACATACAATGTCCTATTCAATTTTTTTTTTTTTTGTAGAATTACCGGTTTGGCCACTAAAGTACGGTGAAAAAAGACTAAAATTTCCCTGTACGCTCATAGCAAACATTTTTATAGACTGATTCGTCCATCAAATGGGTAGATATGTGCATTCAAGAGGACACAAGCGTCCACAGGTTTTTCTCAAAACCCACCTCTGTCTACCAACTCCTACTCTCACGTCCTAGTGGTGAACATCGGGTGTCTAGTACCTCAGCTGGGTGTAGGGTTTTAATCCCTATGGAAAGCTTATGGAGACAGCCGACGAGAAAGGGGGAGGGAGCAGCGGACGAATTCCCCAGATGGAATCAACAGTGGTGTCTCCAGTTCCAGTCAGGCTGAACTACTTAGTGAACACATTATACGGGCTACTTCGACATATTCAGAGCCTAGGCCTTTGAGGAGCGGTTAATCCGGCTCCCCGTCCTTGGAGTAATGCTAAGGATCTGGTCCTCCAGGTTGGGGGTTGCGCTTTCGGGGTGACTTCCCGGCCACGTAAATTTGGGTGTGGATTCGTCGTTTGAAGAAGACTTAGTCAAAAAGTCTTGAGTTTCAAATATTTGAATGAACGCCTCGTGACTAGGCTGACCAGACATCCTCTTTTAAGAGGACACATCCTATTTTTGTCTAAAAAAAAAAATGTCCGGTATCTTTTTGAAAAAAATCATGCAATTTGTCCTCTTTTTGGGTTTTCTTATCTTACTACATTTTTTGACATCACTAAACTACAAAAAACTTTTTCTTCAGCACTAATTCAGAAGTTTTCTCATCATTAATTTACTGTGGACACGACATAAAATATATTTGGACCTGAACTCATTCACTTCTCAACACAACGCTATCTTTTGTTTTTTTTTTTTAACAACCGTCTGAACACACTTACTTATAGACGGAGAGCTGGCTACAAAAAAAAGTAAGTCATCGGTACACGATTGATTTTTACTGGAAAGAATCATTCAGAGTAGCTGAGCACAAATATGCACGTCTGTCAGCACGATTCAGAGGCGGGGGTCAAAGTTGTCAAATTTTGGTGAAAAAAAAATAATAAGGTACATGGATTCTGATAACGCAAATATGTTGTGTCCATCGTCAAAAATAGCAGACGGTTTGCGAGAGGCTAATACTTATGTATATAGAGAACAAAATCCAAAATGGCAGACGAAAAAGTAGAGGCTTACACCGCGGCAGACGTGTTTGAAAAGTGCACTGTTAAACCAGGAAAATTGCTTTATTTCTGCCCCAAAAAATCCAAACAAATATTTTGAAGTGTAATTATCTTTATTTAAGCATGAACAATATAGACGCAAAAGTTTATTACCAAATCGCACACCCGCCAATAGTAATTCAAGGTTGAATGGCAAAAATATCGGCTTTTCACCTATAACTTCGAAACGGTAGGTGCTATCGAAAATCATTTCATCCAAAACTTGTAGATCATGCTGTCTACCAGAAAAAAAGTTATGGCCATTTTTTTCCTACGACTCACCATTAAGAAGATGTGGACATTTAAAAAAGTTCAAAATGGCAAAAAAGCTCTTTTTTCACGTATATAAGTCCTAAACGTTTCATATTTTCGAAGACATATGAATACAAAGTTTGTACATTGACTGACCCCCTACCAGAAAACACTATTATTTTTTTCTTAAAAACAAACATTTTAAAGATATAATTAATTTAAAAGTTTCCAAAAGGTCTAAATTTCTGTTTCTTTTTTCCTTTTACTTTTTACTCTGAAATGGCAAAGATTTACAAAAAAAAACTTACGCTCAATTAATACACCGTAATATTATGACGGTTTTTTCCATAAGAATCATCAGTCGCAATATATTACTGTTTTAATAGCGTTAAATGTCGAAAATAAAGGTTTTTTGTATACATTACATCTTTTAAATTGTAAATTTTTCCGAAAAATTATATGTACAATTTTTAATTATTAATAGATTTATTATTCACAAAAGTTTTGTACTTTATTTATCGTATTTAACCAAAAATATGCTACTATGAGTAACATTTGCTAATCAGCTTCAGTATCGGAACCTGATGACTCATCAATCATCATACTCTAGTAGGGCTGCCAGACGTCCCGATTTTGGCGGGACAGTCAATACTAAATAAATACTAAATACTTTCTACTTTTCTATATAGGGCAAGTGCCGATCTGCATCCCACAGCGAATAGACGTGTCGGGAGTTGTGCTTTTTACCGCTCCTTATATCCCCAACAAACCAATACAAAACAAATCATCTTACACCAATCTGCCCTTATTTAAAAAATCAGCATTAAACAACACTATAGTTTTTTTTTATTAAAGTGCAAAGAAAAAATAATAAAATAAATTAATAAATCCCAGTCCAATCACACAATGCACAAAAAAAAACAACAACAATCCTACTAATAATACCTACGAAAAAAAATTGCAAAAAAAAAAAGTGTCAGTGTCAGTGTCAGTGCTTGTGTACGAAATCAGCAAAAAAAAAAAGTGCACCCGTGCAAATGAAGTCGATGCTGCCCAAAATTATAGTCAATAGTTCAGCAAGCAATAAATATCCCTAATCTCTCCTTTCCACACATCACTCACATTGCTTTGGCTGAGTCGTTACATGTAATGTGTGGCTCATCTCATGCTATGTAGATAGATAATTGATTGAGTCGAAGCAAATCAGATAAATTGCTGTTATTGGTTTTGCGTTTCCAGGAGCGAATCAATACATACTATTAAGGCATAACACTAATAGTATTTTGTATTGTAAAGTTTTATTGGTTCCAAACTCAATATCAGCATAGATAACTGTCTGATTTGGTTTTTTTAAGTTTGTTTTTTCGTAATGGTGCGTGAATTTAGGGTCGATATCAGCAACATTCGGGGGCTGAGAAAGAATATCTGTGCAGTGTACGTACATACTGTAAAAAAAGGCCAGCAGTATTGGCACTTAGTGAAGCCCAGGTAGGTGAAAATTCTGATTACTCCGAATTCAGCCTACATGGTTATAGCACAGATAATAAATTATACAGATGTCTCATCCCCATAGAAAAAAATGTCCCATATTTTCTTCATGACCGGTTGACGATCAGCAGGCAAGAAAGCTCTTTGCCTGTTCATAGTAAAGCACAGAAAGTTCTTTCCCTCTTTAACTTTATTATCTGTGCTGTGAGAAGGCAAGGAAGCTCTTTGCCTTTTCATAGCAAATCACAGAAAGTTCTTTCCCCTGTTTACTTTGTTACATTTTTTTGTGTGCTCATATATTTTGCCTCTCTTTCGTTACATAGAACAAAATGGTAGAGGAAAAGAATTAGAATTTAAATAAAGTCAAGTGTATTTAGGTATCTATTGGGCGCGTGAGCATGTGCAAGTGCGTGGCGCTTGTTGTCTAATTGCGCATTTGTGTAGGTAGCTGTGGTAAATAAAAACGAAACTGTCAAAAATTTGCCAAAAGTGCGTGGACCTTCGTTGTCTGCTTGCGCATTTGTATATATACGATTTTTCTATGAATGAAAAGTAGGTAGGTACAAATAAAAAATAAAAACGCAGACATGTGATTTTGTTTTATTTTGAGCGATTTTAAAGAACATAGATAAATGAAATCTAAACTGTTTCTTTTTTACACATCTACAAAGGTCTTTGAATTAGAAGAAATCATTAGTGGGGAAGAATTAGAATTTAAATAAAGTCAAGTGAAATTCGGTACGAATTGGGGTTAGGTGTTTCATTTTCGACGGTTTTTCGTACTTTAAGAAGCAGTGGAGTGATTGTTCGGGCCAGAATGGCGCCAGCTCCAAATCTGACAACAGCCCACAAACATACAATTTTGGAATTTGCCCGTCAAAATATGGAAATATTGGAAAACCGTAATTTACATTTTATTATTTAACGCTTTAACTCCAATTTAAAAATGTAATAATGCCACAATTTAATGCATTTTTTGTACCAATAACCGTTAAAACTATCTGGCCCATCAAGGCTAAAATATTTGTTGTCAGTGAAAACAACCTTTGTAAGAAAATATGCACTAGATTGTGGTATTAATAAATTTTTGAAATATGAAGAGTTAAAGCGTTAAATAATAAAATTTTACTTACGCTTTTCCAATCGCGGTCCATGGTTTGACGAGCAAGTTCCAATATTTTTTGTATGTGGGCTGTTGTCAGATTTGGAGCTGGCGCCATTTTGGGCGAAACGCATAATTAAATGAAGCTTAAACGAGATTTGCATAGTGCGTTTATACTTCTGCAATACGAAAAAAATCTGTTTATATTTTCTAAACAACGCTAGGGAAAATAACAGGAAATTTTTTTTTGCTCAATTCACTTGCTTACTTATTCCATTATATACAAAAATAGTAAGGTGTCGCTTCCATTTCCAGTTTTCTATAAAACGCATTTTTACAGGTGCGCTTACACTTATGCAAAGCACTGTAGCTTCACAGCGAAAATCGCAAAAAACCTCAAAATGTTCGACCTTTTTTCAGTTTTTCACCAAAAAGTCAACAAAATATACACTTTTTTGGATAAAATTAACTTCTACACTTTATAGAACATACAATGTCCTATTCAATTTTTTTTTTTTTTTGTAGAATTACCGGTTTGGCCACTAAAGTACGGTGAAAAAAGACTAAAATTTCCCTGTACGCTCATAGCAAACATTTTTATAGACTGATTCGTCCATCAAATGGGTAGATATGTGCATTCAAGAGGACACAAGCGTCCACAGGTTTTTCTCAAAACCCACCTCTGTCTACCAACTCCTACTCTCACGTCCTAGTGGTGAACATCGGGTGTCTAGTACCTCAGCTGGGTGTAGGGTTTTAATCCCTATGGAAAGCTTATGGAGACAGCCGACGAGAAAGGGGGAGGGAGCAGCGGACGAATTCCCCAGATGGAATCAACAGTGGTGTCTCCAGTTCCAGTCAGGCTGAACTACTTAGTGAACACATTATACGGGCTACTTCGACATATTCAGAGCCTAGGCCTTTGAGGAGCGGTTAATCCGGCTCCCCGTCCTTGGAGTAATGCTAAGGATCTGGTCCTCCAGGTTGGGGGTTGCGCTGTCAGGGTGACTTCCCGGCCACGTAAATTTGGGTGTGGATTCGTCGTTCGAAGAAGACTTACTCAAAAAGTCTTGAGTTTCAAATATTTGAATGAACGCCTCGTGACTAGGCTGACCAGACATCCTCTTTTAAGAGGACACATCCTATTTTTGTCTAAAAAAAAAATGTCCGGTATCCTTTTGAAAAAAAACATGCAATTTGTCCTCTTTTTGGGTTTTCTTATCTTACTACATTTTTTGACATCACTAAACTACAAAAAACTTTTTCTTCAGCACTAATTCAGAAGTTTTCTCATCATTAATTTACTGTGGACACGACATCAAATATATTTGGACCTGAACTCATTCACTTCTCAACACAACGCTATCTTTTGTTTTTTTTTTTAACAACCGTCTGAACACACTTACTTATAGACGGAGAGCTGGCTACAAAAAAAAGTAAGTCATCGGTACACGATTGATTTTTACTGGAAAGAATCATTCAGAGTAGCTGAGCACAAATATGCACGTCTGTCAGCACGATTCAGAGGCGGGGGGTCAAAGTTGTCAAATTTTGATGAAAAAAAAATAATAAGGTACATGGATTCTGATAACGCAAATATGTTGTGTCCATCGTCAAAAATAGCAGACGGTTTGCGAGAGGCTAAAACTTATGTATATAGAGAACAAAATCAAAAATGGCAGACGAAAAAGTAGAGGCTTACACCGCGGCAGACGTGTTTGAAAAGTGCACTGTTAAACCAGGAAAATTGCTTTATTTCTGCCCCAAAAAATCCAAACAAATATTTTGAAGTGTAATTATCTTTATTTAAGCATGAACAATATAGACGCAAAAGTTTACAAATCGCACACCCGCCAATAGTAATTCAAGGTTGAATGGCAAAAATATCGGCTTTTCACCTATAACTTCGAAACGGTAGGTGCTATCGAAAATCATTTCATCCAAAACTTGTAGATCATGCTGTCTACCAGAAAAAAAGTTATGGCCATTTTTTTCCTACGACTCACCATTAAGAAGATGTGGACATTTAAAAAAGTTCAAAATGGCAAAAAAGCTCTTTTTTCACGTATATAAGTCCTAAACGTTTCATATTTTCGAAGACATATGAATACAAAGTTTGTACATTGACTGACCCCCTACCAGAAAACACTATTATTTTTTTCTTAAAAACAAACATTTTAAAGATATAATTAATTTAAAAGTTTCCAAAAGGTCTAAATTTCTGTTTCTTTTTTCCTTTTACTTTTTACTCTGAAATGGCAAAGATTTACAAAAAAAACTTACGCTCAATTAATACACCGTAATATTATGACGGTTTTTTCCATAAGAATCATCAGTCGCAATATATTACTGTTTTAATAGCGTTAAATGTCGAAAATAAAGGTTTTTTGTATACGTTACATCTTTTAAATTGTCAATTTTTCCGAAAAATTATATGTACAATTTTTAATTATTAATAGATTTATTATTCACAAAAGTTTTGTACTTTATTTATCGTATTTAACCAACAATATGCTACTATGAGTAACATTTGCTAATCAGCTTCAGTATCGGAACCTGATGACTCATCAATCATCATACTCTAGTAGGGCTGCCAGACGTCCCGATTTTGGCGGGACAGTCAATACTAAATAAATACTAAATACTTTCTACTTTTCTATATAGGGCAAGTGCCGATCTGCATCCCACAGCGAATAGACGTGTCGGGAGTTGTGCTTTATACCGCTCCTTATATCCCCAACAAACCAATACAAAACAAATCATCTTACACCAATCTGCCCTTATTTAAAAAATCAGCATTAAACAACACTATAGTTTTTTTTTATTAAAGTGCAAAGAAAAAATAATAAAATAAATTAATAAATCCCAGTCCAATCACACAATGCACAAAAAAAAAACAACAACAATCCTTCTAATAATACCTACAAAAAAAAATTGCAAAAAAAAAAGTGTCAGTGTCAGTGTCAGTGCTTGTGTACGAAATCAGCAAAAAAAAAAAGTGCACCCGTGCAAATGAAGCCGATGCTGCCCAAAATTATAATCAATAGTTCAGCAAGCGGTAAATATCCCTAATCTCTCCTTTCCACACATCACTCACATTGCTTTGGCTGAGTCGTTACATGTAATGTGTGGCTCATCTCATGCTATGTAGATAGATAATTGATTGAGTCGAAGCAAATCAGATAAATTGCTGTTATTGGTTTTGCGTTTCCAGGAGCGAATCAATACATACTATTAAGGCATAACACTAATAGTATTTTGTATTGTAAAGTTTTATTGGGCCCAAACTCAATATCAGCATAGATAACTGTCTGATTTGGTTTTTTTAAGTTTGTTTTTTCGTAATGGTGCGTGAATTTAGGGTCGATATCAGCAACATTCGGGGGCTGAGAAAGAATATCTGTGCAGTGTACGTACATACTGTAAAAAAAGGCCAGCAGTATTGGCACTTAGTGAAGCCCAGGTAGGTGAAAATTCTGATTACTCCGAATTCAGCCTACATGGTTATAGCACAGATAATAAATTATACAGATGTCTCATCCCCATAGAAAAAAATGTCCCATATTTTCTTCACGACCGGTTGACGATCAGCAGGCAAGAAAGCTCTTTGCCTGTTCATAGTAAAGCACAGAAAGTTCTTTCCCTCTTTAACTTTATTATCTGTGCTGTGAGAAGGCAAGGAAGCTCTTTGCCTTTTCATAGCAAATCACAGAAAGTTCTTTCCCCTGTTTATTTTATTACATTTTTTTTTGTGTGCTCATATATTTTGCCTCTCTTTCGTTACATAGAACAAAACGGTAGAGGAAAAGAATTAGAATTTAAATAAAGTCAAGTGTATTTAGGTATCTATTGGGCGCGTGAGCATGTGCAAGTGCGTGGCGCTTGTTGTCTAATTGCGCATTTGTGTAGGTAGCTGTGGTAAATAAAAACGAAACTGTCAAAAATTTGCCAAAAGTGCGTGTACCTTCGTTGTCTGCTTGCGCATTTGTATATATACGATTTGTCTATGAATGAAAAGTAGGTAGGTACAAATTAAAAATAAAAACGCAGACATGTGATTTTGTTTTATTTTGAGCGATTCTAAAGAACATAGATAAATGAAATCTAAACTGTTTATTTTTTACACATCTACAAAGGTCTTTGAATTAGAAGAAATCATTAGTGGGGAAGAATTAGAATTTAAATAAAGTCAAGTGAAATTCGGTACGAATTGGGGTTAGGTGTTTCATTTTCGACGGTTTTTCGTAGCAGTGGAGTGATTGTTCGGGCCAGAATGGCGCCAGCTCCAAATCTGACAACAGCCCACAAACATAAAATTTTGGAATTTGCCCGTCAAAATATGGAAATATTGGAAAACCGTAATTTACATTTTATTATTTAACGCTTTAACTCCAATTTAAAAATGTAATAATGCCACAATTTAATGCATTTTTTGTACCAATAACCGTTAAAACTATCTGGCCCATCAAGGCTAAAATATTTGTTGTCAGTGAAAACAACCTTTGTAAGAAAATATGCACTAGATTGTGGTATTAATACATTTTTGAAATATGAAGAGTTAAAGCGTTAAATAATAAAATTTTACTTACGCTTTTCCAATCGCGGTCCATGGTTTGACGAGCAAGTTCCAATAGTTTTTGTATGTGGGCTGTTGTCAGATTTGGAGCTGGCGCCATTTTGGGCGAAACGCATAATTGAATGAAGCTTTAACGAGATTTACATATTTTCTAAACAACGCTAGGGAAAATAACAGGAAATTTTTTTTTGCTCAATTCACTTGCTTACTTATTCCATTATATACAAAAATAGTAAGGTGTCGCTTCCATTTCCAGTTTTCTATAAAACGCATTTTTACAGGTGCGCTTACACTTATGCAAAGCACTGTAGCTTCACAGCGAAAATCGCAAAAAACCTCAAAATGTTCGACCTTTTTTCAGTTTTTCACCAAAAAGTCAACAAAATATACACTTTTTTGGATAAAATTAACTTGTACACTTTAAAGAACATACAATGTCCTATACAAATTTTTTTTTTTTTTTTTTGTAGAATTACCGGTTTGGCCACTAAAGTACGGTGAAAAAAGACCAAAATTTCCCTGTACGCTCATAGCAAACATTTTTATGGACTGATTCGTCCATCAAATGGGTAGATATGTGCATTCAAGAGGACACAAGCGTCCACAGGTTTTTCTCAAAACCCACCTCTGTCTACCAACTCCTACTCTCACGTCCTAGTGGTGAACATCGGGTGTCTAGTACCTCAGCTGGGTATAGGGTTTTAATCCCTATGGAAAGCTTATGCAGACAGCCGACGAGAAAGGGGGGGGGGAGCAGCGGACGAATTCCCCAGATGGAATCAACAGTGGTGTCTACAGTTCCAGTCAGGCTGAACTACTTAGTGAACACCTTATACGGGCTACTTCGACATATTCAGAGCCTAAGCCTTTGAGGAGCGGTTAATCCGGCTCCCCGTCCTTGGAGTAATGCTAAGGATCTGGTCCTCCAGGTTGGGGGTTGCGCTGTCGGGGTGACTTCCCGGCCACGTAAATTTGGGTGTGGATTCGTCCTTCGAAGAAGACTTAGTCAAAAAGTCTTGAGTTTCAAATATTTGAATGAACGCCTCGTGACTAGGCTGACCAGACATCCTCTTTTAAGAGGACACATCCTATTTTTGTCTAAAAAAAAATGTCCGGTATCTTTTTGAAAAAAATCATGCAATTTGTCCTCTTTCTGGGTTTTCTTATCTTACTACATTTTTTGACATCACTAAACTACAAAAAACTTTTTCTTCAGCACTAATTCAGAAGTTTTCTGCATCATTTTAGTGTGGACACGACATAAAATATATTTGGACCTGAACTCATTCACTTCTCAACACACCGCTATCTTTTGTTTTTTTTTTAACAACCGTCTGAACACACTTACTTATAGACGGAGAGCTGGCTACAAAAAAAAAGTAAGTCATCGGTACACGATTGATTTTTACTGGAAAGAATCATTCAGAGTAGCTGAGCACAAATATGCACGTCTGTCAGCACGATTCAGAGGCGGGGGGTCAAAGTTGTCAAATTTTGGTGAAAAAAAAATAATAAGGTACATGGATTCTGATAACGCAAATATGTTGTGTCCATCGTCAAAAATAGCAGACGGTTTGCGAGAGGCTAATACTTATGTATATAGAGAACAAAATCCAAAATGGCAGACGAAAAAGTAGAGGCTTACACCGCGGCAGACGTGTTTGAAAAGTGCACTGTTAAACCAGGAAAATTGCTTTATTTCTGCCCCAAAAAATCCAAACAAATATTTTGAAGTGTAATTAGCATGAACAATATAGACGCAAAAGTTTATTACCAAATCTCACACCCGCCAATAGTAATTCAAGGTTGAATGGCAAAAATATCGGCTTTTCACCTATAACTTCGAAACGGTAGGTGCTATCGAAAATCATTTCATCCAAAACTTGTAGATCTTGCTGTCCGCCAGAAAAAATGTTATGACCATTTTTTTCCTACGACTCACCGTTAAGAAGATGTGGACATTTAAAAAAGTTTAAAATGGCAAAAAAGCTCTTTTTTCACGTATATAACTCCTAAACGTTTCATATTTTCGAAGACATATGAATACAAAGTTTGTACATTGACTGACCCCCTACCAGAAAACACTATTATTTTTTTCTTAAAAACAAACATTTTAAAGATATAATTAATTTAAAGAATCCAAAAGGTCTAAATTTCTGTTTCTTTTTTCCTTTTACTTTTTACTCTGAAATGGCAAAGATTTACAAAAAAAACTTACGCTCAATTAATACACCGTAATATTATGACGGTTTTTTTCCATAAGAATCATCAGTCGCAATATATTACTGTTTTAATAGCGTTAAATGTCGAAAATAAAGGTTTCTTCTATACGTTACATCTTTTAAATTGTAAATTTTTCCGAAAAATTATATGTACAAATTTTTTATTATTAATAGATTTATTATTCACAAAAGTTTTGTACTTTATTTATCGTATTTAACCAACAATATGCTACTATGAGTAATATTTGCTAATCAGCTTCAGTATCGGAACCTGATGACTCATCAATCATCATACTCTAGTAGGGCTGCCAGACGTCCCGATTTGGGCGGGACAGTCAATACTAAATTAATACTAAATACTTTCTACTTTCCTATATAGGGCAAGTGCCGATCTGCATCCCACAGCGAATAGACGTGTCGGGAGTTGTGCTTTTTACCGCGCCTTATATCCCCAACAAACCAATACAAAACAAATCATCTTACACCAATCTGCCCTTATTTAAAAAATCAGCATTAAACAACACTATAGTTTTTTTTTATTAAAGTGCAAAGAAAAAATAATAAAATAAATTAATAAATCCCAGTCCAATCACACAATGCACAAAAAAAAACAACAACAATCCTACTAATAATACCTACAAAAAAAAATTGCAAAAAAAAAAAGTGTCAGTGTCAGTGTCAGTGCTTGTGTACGAAATCAGCAAAAAAAAAAAGTGCACCCGTGCAAATGAAGCCGATGCTGCCCAAAATTATAATCAATAGTTCAGCAAGCAATAAATATCCCTAATCTCTCCTTTCCACACATCACTCACATTGCTTTGGCTGAGTCGTTACATGTAATGTGTGGCTCATCTCATGCTATGTAGATAGATAATTGATTGAGTCGAAGCAAATCAGATAAATTGCTGTTATTGGTTTTGCGTTTCCAGGAGCGAATCAATACATACTATTAAGGCATAACACTAATAGTATTTTGTATTGTAAAGTTTTATTGGGCCCAAACTCAATATCAGCATAGATAACTGTCTGATTTGGTTTTTTTAAGTTTGTTTTTTCGTAATGGTGCGTGAATTTAGGGTCGATATCAGCAACATTCGGGGGCTGAGAAAGAATATCTGTGCAGTGTACGTACATACTGTAAAAAAAGGCCAGCAGTATTGGCACTTAGTGAAGCCCAGGTAGGTGAAAATTCTGATTACTCCGAATTCAGCCTACATGGTTATAGCACAGATAATAAATTATACAGATGTCTCATCCCCATAGAAAAAAATGTCCCATATTTTCTTCACGACCGGTTGACGATCAGCAGGCAAGAAAGCTCTTTGCCTGTTCATAGTAAAGCACAGAAAGTTCTTTCCCTCTTTAACTTTATTATCTGTGCTGTGAGAAGGCAAGGAAGCTCTTTGCCTTTTCATAGCAAATCACAGAAAGTTCTTTCCCCTGTTTACTTTGTTACATTTTTTTTGTGTGCTCATATATTTTGCCTCTCTTTCGTTACATAGAACAAAATGGTAGAGGAAAAGAATTAGAATTTAAATAAAGTCAAGTGTATTTAGGTATCTATTGGGCGCGTGAGCATGTGCAAGTGCGTGGCGCTTGTTGTCTAATTGCGCATTTGTGTAGGTAGCTGTGGTAAATAAAAACGAAACTGTCAAAAATTTGCCAAAAGTGCGTGTACCTTCGTTGTCTGCTTGCGCATTTGTATATATACGATTTTTCTATGAATGAAAAGTAGGTAGGTACAAATAAAAAATAAAAACGCAGACATGTGATTTTGTTTTATTTTGAGCGATTCTAAAGAACATAGATAAATGAAATCTAAACTGTTTCTTTTTTACATATCTACAAAGGTCTTTGAATTAGAAGAAATCATTAGTGGGGAAGAATTAGAATTTAAATAAAGTCAAGTGAAATTCGGTACGAATTGGGGTTAGGTGTTTCATTTTCGACGGTTTTTCGTACTTTAAGAAGCAGTGGAGTGATTGTTCGGGCCAGAATGGCGCCAGCTCCAAATCTGACAACAGCCCACAAACATAAAATTTTGGAATTTGCCCGTCAAAATATGGAAATATTGGAAAACCGTAATTTACATTTTATTATTTAACGCTTTAACTCCAATTTAAAAATGTAATAATGCCACAATTTAATGCATTTTTTGTACCAATAACCGTTAAAACTATCTGGCCCATCAAGGCTAAAATACTTGTTGTCAGTGAAAACAATCTTTGTAAGAAAAAATGCACTAGATTGTGGTATTAATAAATTTTTGAAATATGAATAGTTAAAGCGTTAAATAATAAAATTTTACTTACGCTTTTCCAATCGCGGTCCATGGTTTGACGAGCAAGTTCCAATATTTTTTGTATGTGGGCTGTTGTCAGATTTGGAGCTGGCGCCATTTTGGGCGAAACGCATAATAAAATGAAGCTTAAACGAGATTTGCATAGTGCGTTTATACTTCTGCAATACGAAAAAAATCTGTTTATGTTTTCTAAACAACGCTAGGGAAAATAACGGGAAATTTTTTTTTGCTCAATTCACTTGCTTACTTATTCCATTATATACAAAAATAGTAAGGTGTCGCTTCCATTTCCAGTTTTCTATAAAACGCATTTTTACAGGTGCGCTTACACTTATGCAAAGCACTGTAGCTTCACAGCGAAAATCGCAAAAAACCTCAAAATGTTCGACCTTTTTTCAGTTTTTCACCAAAAAGTCAACAAAATATACACTTTTTTGGATAAAATAAACTTCTACACTTTATAGAACATACAATGTCCTATACAAATTTTTTTTTGTTTTTTGTAGAATTACCGGTTTGGCCACTAAAGTACGGTGAAAAAAGACCAAAATTTCCCTGTACGCTCATAGCAAACATTTTTATGGACTGATTCGTCCATCAAATGGGTAGATATGTGCATTCAAGAGGACACAAGCGTCCACAGGTTTTTCTCAAAACCCACCTCTGTCTACCAACTCCTACTCTCACGTCCTAGTGGTGAACATCGGGTGTCTAGTACCTCAGCTGGGTATAGGGTTTTAATCCCTATGGAAAGCTTATGGAGACAGCTGACGAGAAAGGGGGGGGGGGGGGAGCAGCGGACGAATTCCCCAGATGGAATCAACAGTGGTGTCTACAGTTCCAGTCAGGCTGAACTACTTAGTGAACACCTTATACGGGCTACTTCGACATATTCAGAGCCTAAGCCTTTGAGGAGCGGTTAATCCGGCTCCCCGTCCTTGGAGTAATGCTAAGGATCTGGTCCTCCAGGTTGGGGGTTGCGCTGTCGGGGTGACTTCCCGGCCACGTAAATTTGGGTGTGGATTCGTCGTTCGAAGAAGACTTAGTCAAAAAGCCTTGAGTTTCAAATATTTGAATGAACGCCTCGTGACTAGGCTGACCAGACATCCTCTTTTAAGAGGACACATCCTATTTTTGTCTAAAAAAAAATGTCCGGTATCTTTTTGAAAAAAATCATGCAATTTGTCCTCTTTTTGGGTTTTCTTATCTTACTACATTTTTTGACATCACTAAACTACAAAAAACTTTTTCTTCAGAAGTTGTCTGCATCATTTTAGTGTGGACACGACATAAAATATATTTGGACCTGAACTCATTCACTTCTCAACACACCGCTATCTTGTTTTTTTTTAACAACCGTCTGAACACACTTACTTATAGACGGAGAGCTGGCTACAAAAAAAGTAAGTCATCGGTACACGATTGATTTTTACTGGAAAGAATCATTCAGAGTAGCTGAGCACAAATATGCACGTCTGTCAGCACGATTCAGAGGCGGGGGGTCAAAGTTGTCAAATTTTGGTGAAAAAAAATAATAAGGTACATGGATTCTGATAACGCAAATATGTTGTGTCCATCGTCAAAAATAGCAGAGGGTTTGCGAGAGGCTAATACTTATGTATATAGAGAACAAAATCCAAAATGGCAGACGAAAAAGTAGAGGCTTACACCGCGGCAGACGTGTTTGAAAAGTGCACTGTTAAACCAGGAAAATTGCTTTATTTCTGCCCCAAAAAATCCAAACAAATATTTTGAAGTGTAATTATCTTTATTTTAGCATGAACAATATAGACGCAAAAGTTTATTACCAAATCGCACACCCGCCAATAGTAATTCAAGGTTGAATGGCAAAAATATCGGCTTTTCACCTATAACTTCGAAACGGTAGGTGCTATCGAAAATCATTTCATCCAAAACTTGTAGATCATGCTGTCTACCAGAAAAAAAGTTATGGCCATTTTTTTCCTACGACTCACCATTAAGAAGATGTGGACATTTAAAAAAGTTCAAAATGGCAAAAAAGCTCTTTTTTCACGTATATAAGTCCTAAACGTTTCATATTTTCGAAGACATATGAATACAAAGTTTGTACATTGACTGACCCCCTACCAGAAAACACTATTATTTTTTTCTTAAAAACAAACATTTTAAAGATATAATTAATTTAAAAGTTTCCAAAAGGTCTAAATTTCTGTTTCTTTTTTCCTTTTACTTTTTACTCTGAAATGGCAAAGATTTACAAAAAAAAACTTACGCTCAATTAATACATCGTAATATTATGACGGTTTTTTCCATAAGAATCATCAGTCGCAATATATTACTGTTTTAATAGCGTTAAATGTCGAAAATAAAGGTTTTTTGTATACGTTGCATCTTTTAAATTGTAAATTTTTCCGAAAAATTATATGTACAATTTTTAATTATTAATAGATTTATTATTGACAAAAGTTTTGTACTTTATTTATCGTATTTAACCAACAATATGCTACTATGAGTAACATTTGCTAATCAGCTTCAGTATCGGAACCTGATGACTCATCAATCATCATACTCTAGTAGGGCTGCCAGACGTCCCGATTTTGGCGGGACAGTCAATACTAAATAAATACTAAATACTTTCTACTTTTCTATATAGGGCAAGTGCCGATCTGCACCCCACAGCGAATAGACGTGTCGGGAGTTGTGCTTTTTACCGCTCCTTATATCCCCAACAAACCAATACAAAACAAATCATCTTACACCAATCTGCCCTTATTTAAAAAATCAGCATTAAACAACACTATAGTTTTTTTTTATTAAAGTGCAAAGAAAAAATAATAAAATAAATTAATAAATCCCAGTCCAATCACACAATGCACAAAAAAAAACAACAACAATCCTACTAATAATACCTACAAAAAAAAATTGCAAAAAAAAAAAGTGTCAGTGTCAGTGTCAGTGCTTGTGTACGAAATCAGCAAAAAAAAAAAAGTGCACCCGTGCAAATGAAGCCGATGCTGCCCAAAATTATAATCAATAGTTCAGCAAGCGGTATATATCCCTAATCTCTCCTTTCCACACATCACTCACATTGCTTTGGCTGAGTCGTTACATGTAATGTGTGGCTCATCTCATGCTATGTAGATAGATAATTGATTGAGTCGAAGCAAATCAGATAAATTGCTGTTATTGGTTTTGCGTTTCCAGGAGCGAATCAATACATACTATTAAGGCATAACACTAATAGTATTTTGTATTGTAAAGTTTTATTGGGCCCAAACTCAATATCAGCATAGATAACTGTCTGATTTGGTTTTTTTAAGTTTGTTTTTTCGTAATGGTGCGTGAATTTAGGGTCGATATCAGCAACATTCGGGGGCTGAGAAAGAATATCTGTGCAGTGTACGTACATACTGTAAAAAAAGGCCAGCAGTATTGGCACTTAGTGAAGCCCAGGTAGGTGAAAATTCTGATTACTCCGAATTCAGCCTACATGGTTATAGCACAGATAATAAATTATACAGATGTCTCATCCCCATAGAAAAAAATGTCCCATATTTTCTTCACGACCGGTTGACGATCAGCAGGCAAGAAAGCTCTTTGCCTGTTCATAGTAAAGCACAGAAAGTTCTTTCCCTCTTTAACTTTATTATCTGTGCTGTGAGAAGGCAAGGAAGCTCTTTGCCTTTTCATAGCAAATCACAGAAAGTTCTTTCCCCTGTTTACTTTATTACATTTTTTTTTGTGTGCTCATATATTTTGCCTCTCTTTCGTTACATAGAACAAAACGGTAGAGGAAAAGAATTAGAATTTAAATAAAGTCAAGTGTATTTAGGTATCTATTGGGCGCGTGAGCATGTGCAAGTGCGTGGCGCTTGTTGTCTAATTGCGCATTTGTGTAGGTAGCTGTGGTAAATAAAAACGAAACTGTCAAAAATTTGCCAAAAGTGCGTGTACCTTCGTTGTCTGCTTGCGCATTTGTATATATACGATTTGTCTATGAATGAAAAGTAGGTAGGTACAAATAAAAAATAAAAACGCAGACATGTGATTTTGTTTTATTTTGAGCGATTCTAAAGAACATAGATAAATGAAATCTAAACTGTTTCTTTTTTACACATCTACAAAGGTCTTTGAATTAGAAGAAATCATTAGTGGGGAAGAATTAGAATTTAAATAAAGTCAAGTGAAATTCGGTACGAATTGGGGTTAGGTGTTTCATTTTCGACGGTTTTTCGTACTTTAAGAAGCAGTGGAGTGATTGTTCGGGCCAGAATGGCGCCAGCTACAAATCTGACAACAGCCCACAAACATAAAATTTTGGAATTTGCCCGTCAAAATATGGAAATATTGGAAAACCGTAATTTACATTTTATTATTTAACGCTTTAACTCCAATTTAAAAATGTAATAATGCCACAATTTAATGCATTTTTTGTACCAATAACCGTTAAAACTATCTGGCCCATCAAGGCTAAAATACTTGTTGTCAGTGAAAACAATCTTTGTAAGAAAATATGCACTAGATTGTAGTATTAATACATTTTTGAAATATGAAGAGTTAAAGCGTTAAATAATAAAATTTTACTTACGCTTTTCCAATCGCGGTCCATGGTTTGACGAGCAAGTTCCAATATTTTTTGTATGTGGGCTGTTGTCAGATTTGGAGCTGGCGCCATTTTGGGCGAAACGCATAATTAAATGAAGCTTAAACGAGATTTGCATAGTGCGTTTATACTTCTGCAATACGAAAAAAATCTGTTTATATTTTCTAAACAACGCTAGGGAAAATAACGGGAAATTTATTTTTGCTCAATTCACTTGCTTACTTATTCCATTATATACAAAAATAGTAAGGTGTCGCTTCCATTTCCAGTTTTCTATAAAACGCATTTTTACAGGTGCGCTTACACTTATGCAAAGCACTGTAGCTTCACAGCGAAAATCGCAAAAAACCTCAAAATGTTCGACCTTTTTTCAGTTTTTCAACAAAAAGTCAACAAAATATACACTTTTTTGGATAAAATTAACTTCTACACTTTATAGAACATACAATGTCCTATTCAAATTTTTTTTTTTTTTGTAGAATTACCGGTTTGGCCACTAAAGTACGGTGAAAAACATTTTTATAGACTGATTCGTCCATCAAATGGGTAGATATGTGCATTCAAGAGGACACAAGCGTCCACAGGTTTTTCTCAAAACCCACCTCTGTCTACCAACTCCTACTCTCACGTCCTAGTGGTGAACATCGGGTGTCTAGTACCTCAGCTGGGTGTAGGGTTTTAATCCCTATGGAAAGCTTATGGAGACAGCCGACGAGAAAGGGGGAGGGAGCAGCGGACGAATTCCCCAGATGGAATCAACAGTGGTGTCTACAGTTCCAGTCAGGCTGAACTACTTAGTGAACACCTTATACGGGCTACTTCGACATATTCAGAGCCTAAGCCTTTGAGGAGCGTTTAATCCGGCTCCCCGTCCTTGGAGTAATGCTAAGGATCTGGTCCTCCAGGTTGGGGGTTGCGCTGTCGGGGTGACTTCCCGGCCACGTAAATTTGGGTGTGGATTCGTCGTTCGAAAAAGACTTACTCAAAAAGTCTTGAGTTTCAAATATTTGAATGAACGCCTCGTGACTAGGCTGACCAGACATCCTCTTTTAAGAGGACACATCCTATTTTTGTCTAAAAAAAAATGTCCGGTATCTTTTTGAAAAAAATCATGCAATTTGTCCTCTTTTTGGGTTTTCTTATCTTACTACATTTTTTGACATCACTAAACTACAAAAAACTTTTTCTTCAGCACTAATTCAGACGTTTTCTGCATCATTTTAGTGTGGACACGACATAAAATATATTTGGACCTGAACTCATTCACTTCTCAACACACCGCTATCTTGTTTTTTTTTTAACAACCGTCTGAACACACTTACTTATAGACGGAGAGCTGGCTACAAAAAAAAGTAAGTCATCGGTACACGATTGATTTTTACTGGAAAGAATCATTCAGAGTAGCTGAGCACAAATATGCACGTCTGTCAGCACGATTCAGAGGCGGGGGGTCAAAGTTGTCAAATTTTGGTGAAAAAAAAAATAATAAGGTACATGGATTCTGATAACGCAAATATGTTGTGTCCATCGTCAAAAATAGCAGACGGTTTGCGAGAGGCTAATACTTATGTATATAGAGAACAAAATCCAAAATGGCAGATGAAAAAGTAGAGGCTTACACCGCGGCAGACGTGATTGAAAAGTGCACTGTTAAACCAGGAAAATTGCTTTATTTCTGCCCCAAAAAATCCAAACAAATATTTTGAAGTGTAATTATCTTTATTTTAGCATTAACAATATAGACGCAAAAGTTTATTACCAAATCGCACACCCGCCAATAGTAATTCAAGGTTGAATGGCAAAAATATCGGCTTTTCACCTATAACTTCGAAACGGTAGGTGCTATCGAAAATCATTTCATCCAAAACTTGTAGATCATGCTGTCTACCAGAAAAAAAGTTATGGCCATTTTTTTCCTACGACTCACCATTAAGAAGATGTGGACATTTAAAAAAGTTTAAAATGGCAAAAAAGCTCTTTTTTCACGTATATAAGTCCTAAACGTTTCATATTTTCGAAGACATATGAATACAAAGTTTGTACATTGACTGACCCCCTACCAGAAAACACTTTCATTTTTTTCTTAAAAACAAACATTTTAAAGATATAATTAATTTAAAAGTTTCTAAAAGGTCTAAATTTCTGTTTCTGTTTTCCTTTTACTTTTTACTCTGAAATGGCAAAGATTTACAAAAAAAACTTACGCTCAATTAATACACCGTAATATTATGACGGTTTTTTCCATAAGAATCATCAGTCGCAATATATTACTGTTTTAATAGCGTAAGATGTCGAAAATAAAGGTTTTTTGTATACGTTACATCTTTTAAATTGTAAATTTTTCCGAAAAATTATATGTAAAATTTTTAATTATTAATAGATTTATTATTCACAAAAGTTTTGTACTTTATTTATCGTATTTAACCAACAATATGCTACTATGAGTAACATTTGCTAATCAGCTTCAGTATCGGAACCTGATGACTCATCAATCATCATACTCTAGTAGGGCTGCCAGACGTCCCGATTTTGGCGGGACAGTCAATACTAAATAAATACTAAATACTTTCTACTTTCCTATATAGGGCAAGTGCCGATCTGCATCCCACAGCGAATAGACGTGTCGGGAGTTGTGCTTTTTACCGCGCCTTATATCCCCAACAAACCAATACAAAACAAATCATCTTACACCAATCTGCCCTTATTTAAAAAATCAGCATTAAACAACACTATAGTTTTTTTTATTAAAGTGCAAAGAAAAAATAATAAAATAAATTAATAAATCCCAGTCCAATCACACAATGCACAAAAAAAAAACAACAACAATCCTACTAATAATACCTACAAAAAAAAAATTGCAAAAAAAAAAAAAAGTGTCAGTGTTAGTGTCAGTGCTTGTGTACGAAATCAGCAAAAAAAAAAGTGCACCCATGCAAATGAAGCCGATGCTGCCCAAAATTATAATCAATAGTTCAGCAAGCGGTAAATATCCCTAATCTCTCCTTTCCACACATCACTCACATTGCTTTGGCTGAGTCGTTACATGTAATGTGTGGCTCATCTCATGCTATGTAGATAATTGATTGAGTCGAAGCAAATCAGATAAATTGCTGTTATTGGTTTTGCGTTTCCAGGAGCGAATCAATACATACTATTAAGGCATAACACTAATAGTATTTTGTATTGTAAAGTTTTATTGGGCCCAAACTCAATATCAGCATAGATAACTGTCTGATTTGGTTTTTTTAAGTTTGTTTTTTCGTAATGGTGCGTGAATTTAGGGTCGATATCAGCAACATTCGGGGGCTGAAAAAGAATATCTGTGCAGTGTACGTACATACTGTAAAAAAAGGCCAGCAGTATTGGCACTTAGTGAAGCCCAGGTAGGTGAAAATTCTGATTACTCCGAATTCAGCCTACATGGTTATATCACAGATAATAAATTATACAGATGTCTCATCCCCATAGAAAAAAATGTCCCATATTTTCTTCACGACCGGTTGACGATCAGCAGGCAAGAAAGCTCTTTGCCTGTTCATAGTAAAGCACAGAAAGTTCTTTCCCTCTTTAACTTTATTATCTGTGCTGTGAGAAGGCAAGGAAGCTCTTTGCCTTTTCATAGCAAATCACAGAAAGTTCTTTCCCCTGTTTACTTTATTACATTTTTTTTGTGTGCTCATATATTTTGCCCCTCTTTCGTTACATAGAACAAAACGGTAGAGGAAAAGAATTAGAATTTAAATAAAGTCAAGTGTATTTAGGTATCTACTGGGCGCGTGAGCATTTGCAAGTGCGTGGCGCTTGTTGTCTAATTGCGCATTTGTGTAGGTAGCTGTGGTAAATAAAAACGAAACTGTCAAAAATTTGCCAAAAGTGCGTGTTCCTTCGTTGTCTGCTTGCGCATTTGTATATATACGATTTTTCTATGAATGAAAAGTAGGTAGGTACAAATAAAAAATAAAAACGCAGACATGTGATTTTGTTTTATTTTGAGCGATTCTAAAGAACATAGATAAATGAAATCTAAACTGTTTCTTTTTTACACATCTACAAAGGTCTTTGAATTAGAAGAAATCATTAGTGGGGAAGAATTAGAATTTAAATAAAGTCAAGTGAAATTCGGTACGAATTGGGGTTAGGTGTTTCATTTTCGACGGTTTTTCGTACTTTAAGAAGCAGTGGAGTGATTGTTCGGGCCAGAATGGCGCCAGCTTCAAATCTGACAACAGCCCACAAACATAAAATTTTGGAATTTGCCCGTCAAAATATGGAAATATTGGAAAACCGTAATTTACATTTTATTATTTAACGCTTTAACTCCAATTTAAAAATGTAATAATGCCACAATTTAATGCATTTTTTGTACCAATAACCGTTAAAACTATCTGGCCCATCAAGGCTAAAATACTTGTTGTCAGTGAAAACAATCTTTGTAAGAAAATATGCACTAGATTGTGGTATTAATACATTTTTGAAATATGAAGAGTTAAAGCGTTAAATAATAAAATTTTACTTACGCTTTTCCAATCGCGGTCCATGGTTTGACGAGCAAGTTCCAATATTTTTTGTATGTGGGCTGTTGTCAGATTTGGAGCTGGCGCCATTTTGGGCGAAACGCATAATTAAATGAAGCTTAAACGAGATTTGCATAGTGCGTTTATACTTCTGCAATACGAAAAAAATCTGTTTATATTTTCTAAACAACGCTAGGGAAAATAACGGGAAATTTTTTTTTACTCAATTCACTTGCTTACTTATTCCATTATATACAAAAATAGTAAGGTGTCGCTTCCATTTCCAGTTTTCTATAAAACGCATTTTTACAGGTGCGCTTACACTTATGCAAAGCACTGTAGCTTCACAGCGAAAATCGCAAAAAACCTCAAAATGTTCGACCTTTTTTCAGTTTTTCACCAAAAAGTCAACAAAATATACACTTTTTTGGATAAAATTAACTTCTACACTTTATAGAACATACAATGTCCTATACAAATTTATTTTTTTTTTTGTAGAATTACCGGTTTGGCCACTAAAGTACGGTGAAAAAAGACCAAAATTTCCCTGTACGCTCATAGCAAACATTTTTATGGACTGATTCGTCCATCAAATGGGTAGATATGTGCATTCAAGAGGACACAAGCGTCCACAGGTTTTTCTCAAAACCCACCTCTGTCTACCAACTCCTACTCTCACGTCCTAGTGGTGAACATCGGGTGTCTAGTACCTCAGCTGGGTATAGGGTTTTAATCCCTATGGAAAGCTTATGGAGACAGCTGACGAGAAAGGGGGGGGGGAGCAGCGGACGAATTCCCCAGATGGAATCAACAGTGGTGTCTACAGTTCCAGTCAGGCTGAACTACTTAGTGAACACCTTATACGGGCTACTTCGACATATTCAGAGCCTAAGCCTTTGAGGAGCGGTTAATCCGGCTCCCCGTCCTTGGAGTAATGCTAAGGATCTGGTCCTCCAGGTTGGGGGTTGCGCTGTCGGGGTGACTTCCCGGCCACGTAAATTTGGGTGTGGATTCGTCGTTCGAAGAAGACTTACTCAAAAAGTCTTGAGTTTCAAATATTTGAATGAACGCCTCGTGACTAGGCTGACCAGACATCCTCTTTTAAGAGGACACATCCTATTTTTGTCTAAAAAAAAATGTCCGGTATCTTTTTGAAAAAAATCATGCAATTTGTCCTCTTTTTGGGTTTTCTTATCTTACTACATTTTTTGACATCACTAAACTACAAAAAACTTTTTCTTCAGCACTAATTCAGAAGTTTTCTGCATCATTTTAGTGTGGACACGACATAAAATATATTTGGACCTGAACTCATTCACTTCTCAACACACCGCTATCTTTTGTTTTTTTTTTAACAACCGTCTGAACACACTTACTTATAGACGGAGAGCTGGCTACAAAAAAAAAGTAAGTCATCGGTACACGATTGATTTTTACTGGAAAGAATCATTCAGAGTAGCTGAGCACAAATATGCACGTCTGTCAGCACGATTCAGAGGCGGGGGGTCAAAGTTGTCAAATTTTGGTGAAAAAAAAATAATAAGGTACATGGATTCTGATAACGCAAATATGTTGTGTCCATCGTCAAAAATAGCAGACGGTTTGCGAGAGGCTAATACTTATGTATATAGAGAACAAAATCCAAAATGGCAGACGAAAAAGTAGAGGCTTACACCGCGGCAGACGTGTTTGAAAAGTGCACTGTTAAACCAGGAAAATTGCTTTATTTCTGCCCCAAAAAATCCAAACAAAAATTTTTGAAGTGTAATTATCTTTTTTAGCATGAACAATATAGACGCAAAAGTTTATTACCAAATCGCACACCCGCCAATAGTAATTCAAGGTTGAATGGCAAAAATATCGGCTTTTCACCTATAACTTCGAAACGGTAGGTGCTATCGAAAATCATTTCATCCAAAACTTGTAGATCATGCTGTCTACCAGAAAAAAAGTTATGGCCATTTTTTTCCTACGACTCACCATTAAGAAGATGTGGACATTTAAAAAAGTTTAAAATGGCAAAAAAAGCTCTTTTTTAACGTATATAAGTCCTAAACGTTTCATATTTTCGAAGACATATGAATACAAAGTTCGTACATTGACTGACCCCCTACCAGAAAACACTTTTATTTTTTTCTTAAAAACAAACATTTTAAAGATATAATTAATTTAAAAGTTTCCAAAAGGTCTAAATTTCTGTTTCTTTTTTCCTTTTACTTTTTACTCTGAAATGGCAAAGATTTACAAAAAAAACTTACGCTCAATTAATACACCGTAATATTATGACGGTTTTTTCCATAAGAATCATCAGTCGCAATATATTACTGTTTTAATAGCGTTAAATGTCGAAAATAAAGGTTTTTTGTATACGTTACATCTTTTAAATTGTAAATTTTTCCGAAAAATTATATGTACAATTTTTAATTATTAATAGATTTATTATTCACAAAAGTTTTGTACTTTATTTATCGTATTTAACCAACAATATGCTACTATGAGTAACATTTGCTAATCAGCTTCAGTATCGGAACCTGATGACTCATCAATCATCATACTCTAGTAGGGCTGCCAGACGTCCCGATTTTGGCGGGACAGTCAATACTAAATAAATACTAAATACTTTCTACTTTCCTATATAGGGCAAGTGCCGATCTGCATCCCACAGCGAATAGACGTGTCGGGAGTTGTGCTTTTTACCGCGCCTTATATCCCCAACAAACCAATACAAAACAAATCATCTTACACCAATCTGCCCTTATTTAAAAAATCAGCATTAAACAACACATAGTTTTTTTTATTAAAGTGCAAAGAAAAAATAATAAAATAAATTAATAAATCCCAGTCCAATCACACGCTTGCATGTAGTTGGCCCACCAACTATTGAGTTGAGCAAAACTGTTAATTGCAATCGTTTGTACATCGTTTGTCTACGTTTGTACAAGTTTTAGATTCGTTTGTACACTCACCGTTTTTTTTTATATAGCCACTTCAAAAAAATTTACGGAGTTTGGCCCACCAACTATAACGCTCCAAAAATCTGGAAATGCAGTTCGATAGATAATCGTTTGTCTATGTTTGTCTTTTTTTTTTTCGTTTGTATACGTCCCAAATTTTTTTGACAAAAAAATTTTTTTTAACCAAATTTTATTAAAATTTTAAAACATATGCATTCGTTTGTCTCTTTTTTATAATGATTTTTCATCGTGTTATTTTTTTAATTTGTATTTATTTCTATTTTTAATTAATTATTACTTTTTTGGGACACGTAGTTGGCCCACCAACTATAACGCTCGAAAAATCTAAAAACGCAGTTCGATAGAAAATCGTTTGTCTATGTGTGTCTTTTTTTTTTTCGTTTGTATACGTCCCAAATTTTTTGACAAAAAAATTTTTTTTAACCAAATTTTATTAAAATTTTAAAACATATGCATTCGTTTGTCTATTTCTTATAATGATTTTTTATCGTAGTAATTTTTTAAATTTGTATTTATTTCTATTTTTAATTAATTATATATTAATTATATGGAGCATGTAGTTGGCTCACCAACTATAACGCTCGAAAAATCTAAAAACGCAGTTCGATAGAAAATCGTTTGTCTATGTTTGTCTTTTTTTTTTCGTTTGTATACGTCCCAAATTTTTTTGACAAAAAAAATTTTTTTAACCAAATTTTATTAAAATTTTTAAACATATGCATTCGTTTGTCTCTTTTTTATAATGATTTTCCATCGTGTTAGTTTTTTTAATTTGTATTTATTTCTATTTTTAATTAATTATTACTTTTTTTGGGACATATAGTTGGCCCACCAACTATAACGCTCGAAAAATCTAAAAACGCAGTTGGATAGAAAATCGTTTGTCTATGTTTGTCTTTTTTTTTCGTTAGTATACGTCCCAAATTTTTTTGACAAAAAAAATTTTTTTAACCAAATTTTATTAAAATTTTTAAACATATGCATTCGTTTATCTCTTTTTTATAATGATTTTCCATCGTGTTAGTTTTTTTAATTTGTATTTATTTCTATTTTTAATTAATTATTACTTTTTTTGGGACATATAGTTGGCCCACCAACTATAACGCTCGAAAAATCTAAAAACGCAGTTCGATAGAAAATCGTTTGTCTATGATTGTCTTCTTTTTTTTGTTTGTATACGTCCCAAATTTTTTTGATAAAAAAATTTTTTATAACCAAATTTTATTAAAATTTTTGAAATGATTTTCCATCGTGTTAATTTTTTAATTTGTATTTATTTCTATTTTTAATTAGTCATTACTTTTTTTGGGACATGTAGTTGGCCCACCAACTGCATTCTCTTTTATTTGGGTATCCACAGTTTCAACTTGTATTCGAAATTGCGATAATTAAGACTTTATCCTTTTTTTCTATTCTTTTTAAGGAGTGCCCTGCATTTAGGCTGCATTTAAAAAGACTTAAGTTACACCTTGAGTATATTATTTATTCAGTTAAAATAATTAAAAAAACCCAAACAAAAATAATTCTAATTCTATAGGTACTTGTTCATTAACTTGAACTTTGCCGTCGGCTTAAGGCTTTTAATGAGTTTCTTTTCTTTATGAAATAGAAAGTAATTATGGGTACAAATACCTATGCATGCCTATTATAGATATTGATAGGTAGTAACCAAATTTTTGAGTACCTACCTAACTACCTACGAGTTTTGGCTGTTTTTTCAGCGAATGGATAAGGGGGGGTTTACTTAAAATAAATCAAAATTATTTTAACTCGAACATAATCATGAAATGTGTATTTCCTGTAGTTCCAAAAACCCATTTTTAATAAAAATTCAGCAGTCCTGAATAATAAAAATACCATTATTGTTATTATTATACTATTCGTACTAGAATGTCAGCTTATTAGGCTTGACCATTCTTTATTCCTTCAATTTCATTGAATTTTTGAATAACAACAACAACTTAAAGGCGCTACCACCAATTGTTTGGCTGGAGATATAGCTATTTCGTGCTTTGCCACGTTTGCACTCATCAGTCTCCTTTTTGTGGTGCTGAGCTTTAATCCAATTTTATTTGAAAAACTTTTTATGCACACCATAGGATTCGAACCCACGCATATCAGATATGCTCAGTCTTAGCAGTCGCGTGCACTACGCACTCCACCGCTTTAGACCACTGACGTCACAGGTCGAGATGTGTTTTTTGTTTATCAAATGGATTTGGAGCATCAGCATTTTAACGGAACGGAACGGCGGAACAAGACAACATACTTAAAGGCGCTTATAAAAATGCTGATGCTACAAATATTTTGATTTATTTTAAGTAAACCCCCCCTTATCCATTCGCTGAAAAAACAGCCAAAACTCGTAGGTAGTTAGGTAGGTACTCAAAAATTTGGTTACTACCTATCAATATCTATAATAGGCATGCATAGGTATTTGTTCCCATAATTACTTTCTATTTCATAAAGAAAAGAAACTCATTAAAAGCCTTAAGCCGACGGCAAAGTTCAAGTTAATGAACAAGTACCTATAGAATTAGAATTATTTTTGTTTGGGTTTTTTTAATTATTTTAACTGAATAAATAATATACTCAAGGTGTAACTTAAGTCTTTTTAAATGCAGCCTAAATGCAGGGCACTCCTTAAAAAGAATAGAAAAAAAGGATAAAGTCTTAATTATCGCAATTTCGAATACAAGTTGAAACTGTGGATACCCAAATAAAAGAGAATGCAGTTGGTGGGCCAACTACATGTCCCAAAAAAAGTAATGACTAATTAAAAATAGAAATAAATACAAATTAAAAAATTAACACGATGGAAAATCATTTCAAAAATTTTAATAAAATTTGGTTATAAAAAATTTTTTTATCAAAAAAATTTGGGACGTATACAAACAAAAAAAAGAAGACAATCATAGACAAACGATTTTCTATCGAACTGCGTTTTTAGATTTTTCGAGCGTTATAGTTGGTGGGCCAACTATATGTCCCAAAAAAAGTAATAATTAATTAAAAATAGAAATAAATACAAATTAAAAAAACTAACACGATGGAAAATCATTATAAAAAGAGACAAACGAATGCATATGTTTAAAAATTTTAATAAAATTTGGTTAAAAAAATTTTTTTTGTCAAAAAAATTTGGGACGTATACAAACGAAAAAAAAAAGACAAACATAGACAAACGATTTTCTATCGAACTGCGTTTTTAGATTTTTCGAGCGTTATAGTTGGTGGGCCAACTACATGCTCCATATAATTAATATATAATTAATTAAAAATAGAAATAAAACAAATTTAAAAAATTACTACGATAAAAAATCATTATAAGAAATAGACAAACGAATGCATATGTTTTAAAATTTTAATAAAATTTGGTTAAAAAAAATTTTTTTGTCAAAAAAATTTGGGACGTATACAAACGAAAAAAAAAAAGCCAAACATAGACAAACGATTTTCTATCGAACTGCGTTTTTAGATTTTTCGAGCGTTATAGTTGGTGGGCCAACTACATGTCCCAAAAAAGTAATAATTATTTAAAAATAGAAATAAATACAAATTAAAAAAAATAACACGATGAAAAATCATTATAAGAAAGAGACAAACGAATGCATGTTTTAAAATTTTAATAAAATTTGGTTAAAAAAAATTTTTTTGTCAAAAAAATTTGGGACGTATACAAACGAAAAAAAAAAGACAAACATAGACAAACGATTATCTATCGAACTGCATTTCCAGATTTTTGGAGCGTTATAGTTGGTGGGCCAAACTCCGTAAATTTTTTTGAAGTGGCTATATAAAAAAAACGGTGAGTGTACAAACGAATCTAAAACTTGAACAAACGTAGACAAACGATGTACAAACGATTGCAATTAACAGTTTTGCTCAACTCAAAAGCTGTTGGGCCAACTACATGCAAGCCAATCACACAATGCACAAAAAAAAAAACAACAACAATCCTACTAATAATACCTACAAAAAAAATTGCAAAAAAAAAAGTGTCAGTGTTAGTGTCAGTGCTTGTGTACGAAATCAGCAAAAAAAAAAAGTGCACCCATGCAAATGAAGCCGATGCTGCCCAAAATTATAATCAATAGTTCAGCAAGCGGTAAATATCCCTAATCTCTCCTTTCCACACATCACTCACATTGCTTTGGCTGAGTCGTTACATGTAATGTGTGGCTCATCTCATGCTATGTAGATAATTGATTGAGTCGAAGCAAATCAGATAAATTGCTGTTATTGGTTTTGCGTTTCCAGGAGCGAATCAATACATACTATTAAGGCATAACACTAAAATTTTTTTGTATTGTAAAGTTTTATTGGGCCCAAACTCAATATCAGCATAGATAACTGTCTGATTTGGTTTTTTTAAGTTTGTTTTTTCGTAATGGTGCGTGAATTTAGGGTCGATATCAGCAACATTCGGGGGCTGAGAAAGAAACAGGCCAGCAGTATTGGCACTTAGTGAAGCCCAGGTAGGTGAAAATTCTGATTACTCCGAATTCAGCCTACATGGTTATATCACAGATAATAAATTATACAGATGCATAGAAAAAAATGTCCCATATTTTCTTCACGACCGGTTGACGATCAGCAGGCAAGAAAGCTCTTTGCCTGTTCATAGTAAAGCACAGAAAGTTCTTTCCCTCTTTAACTTTATTATCTGTGCTGTGAGAAGGCAAGGAAGCTCTTTGCCTTTTCATAGCAAATCACAGAAAGTTCTTTCCCCTGTTTACTTTATTACATTTTTTTTGTGTGCTCATATATTTTGCCTCTCTTTCGTTACATAGAACAAAACGGTAGAGGAAAAGAATTAGAATTTAAATAAAGTCAAGTGTATTTAGGTATCTATTGGGCGCGTGAGCATGTGCAAGTGCGTGGCGCTTGTTGTTTAATTGCGCATTTGGGTAGGTAGCTGTGGTAAATAAAAACGAAACTGTCAAAAATTTGCCAAAAGTGCGTGTACCTTCGTTGTCTGCTTGCGCATTTGTATATATACGATTTTTCTATGAATGAAAAGTAGGTAGGTACGAATAAAAAATAAAAACGCAGACATGTGATTTTGTTTTATTTTGAGCGATTCTAAAGAACATAGATAAATGAAATCTAAACTGTTTCTTTTTTACACATCTACAAAGGTCTTTGAATTAGAAGAAATCATTAGTGGGGAAGAATTAGAATTTAAATAAAGTCAAGTGAAATTCGGTACGAATTGGGGTTAGGTGTTTCATTTTCGACGGTTTTTCGTACTTTAAGAAGCAGTGGAGTGATTGTTCGGGCCAGAATGGCGCCAGCTCCAAATCTGACAACAGCCCACAAACATCAAATTTTGGAATTTGCCCGTCAAAATATGGAAATATTGGAAAACCGTAATTTACATTTTATTATTTAACGCTTTAACTCCAATTTAAAAATGTAATAATGCCACAATTTAATGCATTTTTTGTACCAATAACCGTTAAAACTATCTGGCCCATCAAGGCTAAAATACTTGTTGTCAGTGAAAACAATCTTTGTAAGAAAATGTGCACTAGATTGTAGTATTAATAAATTTTTGAAATATGAAGAGTTAAATAATAAAATTTTACTTACGCTTTTCCAATCGCGGTCCATGGTTTGACGAGCAAGTTCCAATATTTTTTGTATGTGGGCTGTTGTCAGATTTGGAGCTGGCGCCATTTTGGGCGAAACGCATAATTAAATAAAGCTTAAACGAGATTTGCATAGTGCGTTTATACTTCTGCAATACGAAAAAAATCTGTTTATATTTTCTAAACAACGCTAGGGAAAATAACGGGAAATTTTTTTTTGCTCAATTCACTTGCTTACTTATTCCATTATATACAAAAATAGTAAGGTGTCGCTTCCATTTCCAGTTTTCTATAAAACGCATTTTTACAGGTGCGCTTACACTTATGCAAAGCACTGTAGCTTCACAGCGAAAATCGCAAAAAACCTCAAAATGTTCGACCTTTTTTCAGTTTTTCACCAAAAAGTCAACAAAATATACACTTTTTTGGATAAAATTAACTTCTACACTTTATAGAACATACAATGTCCTATACAATTTTTTTTTTTTTTTTGTAGAATTACCGGTTTGGCCACTAGAGTACGGTAAAAAAAGACCAAAATTTCCCTGTACGCTCATAGCAAACATTTTTATGGACTGATTCGTCCATCAAATGGGTAGATATGTGCATTCAAGAGGACACAAGCGTCCACAGGTTTTTCCTAGTGTCCTAGTGGTGAACATCGGGTGTCTAGTACCTCAGCTGGGTATAGGGTTTTAATCCCTATGGAAAGCTTATGGAGACAGCCGACGAGAAAGGGGGGGGGAGCAGCGGACGAATTCCCCAGATGGAATCAACAGTGGTGTCTACAGTTCCAGTCAGGCTGAACTGCTTAGTGAACACCTTATACGGGCTACTTCGACATATTCAGAGCCTAAGCCTTTGAGGAGCGTTTAATCCGGCTCCCCGTCCTTGGAGTAATGCTAAGGATCTGGTCCTCCAGGTTGGGGGTTGCGCTGTCGGGGTGACTTCCCGGCCACGTAAATTTGGGTGTGGATTCGTTCGAAGAAGACTTACTCAAAAAGTCTTGAGTTTCAAATATTTGAATGAACGCCTCGTGACTAGGCTGACCAGACATCCTCTTTTAAGAGGACACATCCTATTTTTGTCTAAAAAAAATGTCCGGTATCCTTTTGAAAAAAATCATGCAATTTGTCCTCTTTTTGGGTTTTCTTATCTTACTACATTTTTTGACATCACTAAACTAAAAAAAACTTTTTCTTCAGCACTAATTCAGAAGTTTTCTGCATCATTTTAGTGTGGACACGACATAAAATATATTTGGACCTGAACTCATTCACTTCTCAACACACCGCTATCTTTTGTTTTTTTTTAACAACCGTCTGAACACACTTACTTATAGACGGAGAGCTGGCTACAAAAAAAAGTAAGTCATCGGTACACGATTGATTGTTACTGGAAAGAATCATTCAGAGTAGCTGAGCACAAATATGCACGTCTGTCAGCACGATTCAGAGGCGGGGGGTCAAAGTTGTCAAATTTTGGTGAAAAAAAAAAATAATAAGGTACATGGATTCTGATAACGCAAATATGTTGTGTCCATCGTCAAAAATAGCAGACGGTTTGCGAGAGGCTAATACTTATGTATATAGAGAACAAAATCCAAAATGGCAGACAAAAAAGTAGAGGCTTACACCGCGGCAGACGTGTTTGAAAAGTGCACTGTTAAACCAGGAAAATTGCTTTATTTCTGCCCCAAAAAATCCAAACAAATATTTTGAAGTGTAATTATCTTTATTTTAGCATGAACAATATAGACGCAAAAGTTTATTACCAAATCGCACACCCGCCAATAGTAATTCAAGGTTGAATGGCAAAAATATCGGCTTTTCACCTATAACTTCGAAACGGTAGGTGCTATCGAAAATCATTTCATCCAAAACTTGTAGATCATGCTGTCTACCAGAAAAAAAGTTATGGCCATTTTTTTCCTACGACTCACCATTAAGAAGATGTGGACATTTAAAAAAGTTTAAAATGGCAAAAAAGCTCTTTTTTCACGTATATAAGTCCTAAACGTTTCATATTTTCGAAGACATATGAATACAAAGTTTGTACATTGACTGACCCCCTACCAGAAAACACTTTCATTTTTTTCTTAAAAACAAACATTTTAAAGGTATAATTAATTTAAAAGTTTCCAAAAGTTCTAAATTTCTGTTTCTTTTTTCCTTTTACTTTTTACTCTGAAATGGCAAAGATTTACAAAATAAACTTACGCTCAATTAATACACCGTAATATTATGACGGTTTTTTCCATAAGAATCATGAGACGCAATATATTACTGTTTTAATAGCGTAAGATGTCGAAAATAAAGGTTTTTTTGTATACGTTACATCTTTTAAATTGTAAATTTTTCCGAAAAATTATATGTACAATTTTTAATTATTAATAGATTTATTATTCACAAAAGTTTTGTACTTTATTTATCGTATTTAACCAACAATATGCTACTATGAGTAACATTTGCTAATCAGCTTCAGTATCGGAACCTGATGACTCATCAATCATCATACTCTAGAAGGGCTGCCAGACGTCCCGATTTTGGCGGGACAGTCAATACTAAATAAATACTAAATACTTTCTACTTTCCTATATAGGGCAAGTGCCGATCTGCATCTCACAGGGAATAGACGTGTCGGGAGTTGTGCTTTTTACCGCGCCTTATATCCCCAACAAACCAATACAAAACAAATCATCTTACACCAATCTGCCCTTATTTAAAAAATCAGCATTAAACAACACTATAGTTTTTTTTATTAAAGTGCAAAGAAAAAATAATAAAATAAATTAATAAATCCCAGTCCAATCACACAATGCCCAAAAAAAAAACAACAACAATCCTACTAATAATACCTACAAAAAAAAAATTGCAAAAAAAAAGTGTCAGTGTCAGTGTCAGTGCTTGTGTACGAAATCAGCAAAAAAAAAAGTGCACCCGTGCAAATGAAGCCGATGCTGCCCAAAATTATAATCAATAGTTCAGCAAGCGGTAAATATCCCTAATCTCTCCTTTCCACACATCACTCACATTGCTTTGGCTGAGTCGTTACATGTAATGTGTGGCTCATCTCATGCTATGTAGATAGATAATTGATTGAGTCGAAGCAAAGCAGATAAATTGCTGTTATTGGTTTTGCGTTTCCAGGAGCGAATCAATACATACTATTAAGGCATAACACTAATAGTATTTTGTATTGTAAAGTTTTATTGGGCCCAAACTCAATATCAGCATAGATAACTGTCTGATTTGTTTTTTTTAAGTTTGTTTTTTCGTAATGGTGCGTGAATTTAGGGTCGATATCAGCAACATTCGGGGGCTGAGAAAGAATATCTGTGCAGTGTACGTACATACTGTAAAAAAAGGCCAGCAGTATTGGCACTTAGTGAAGCCCAGGTAGGTGAAAATTCTGATTACTCCGAATTCAGCCTACATGGTTATAGCACAGATAATAAATTATACAGATGTCTCATCCCCATAGAAAAAAATGTCCCATATTTTCTTCACGACCGGTTGACGATCAGCAGGCAAGAAAGCTCTTTGCCTGTTCATAGTAAAGCACAGAAAGTTCTTTCCCTCTTTAACTTTATTATCTGTGCTGTGAGAAGGCAAGGAAGCTCTTTGCCTTTTCATAGCAAATCACAGAAAGTTCTTTCCGCTGTTTACTTTGTTACATTTTTTTTGTGTGCTCATATATTTTGCCTCTCTTTCGTTACATAGAACAAAATGGTAGAGGAAAAGAATTAGAATTTAAATAAAGTCAAGGGTATTTAGGTATCTATTGGGCGCGTGAGCATGTGCAAGTGCGTGGCACTTGTTGTCTAATTGCGCATTTGTGTAGGTAGCTGTGGTAAATAAAAACGAAACTGTCAAAAATTTGCCAAAAGTGCGTGTACCTTCGTTGTCTGCTTGCGCATTTGTATATATACGATTTTTCTATGAATGAAAAGTAGGTAGGTACAAATAAAAAATAAAAACGCAGACATGTGATTTTGTTTTATTTTGAGCGATTCTAAAGAACATAGATAAATGAAATCTAAACTGTTTCTTTTTTACACATCTACAAAGGTCTTTGAATTAGAAGAAATCATTAGTGGGGAAGAATTAGAATTTAAATAAAGTCAAGTGAAATTCGGTACGAATTGGGGTTAGGTGTTTCATTTTCGACGGTTTTTCGTACTTTAAGAAGCAGTGGAGTGATTGTTCGGGCCAGAATGGCGCCAGCTCCAAATCTGACAACAGCCCACAAACATAAAATTTTGGAATTTGCCCGTCAAAATATGGAAATATTGGAAAACCGTAATTTACATTTTATTATTTAACGCTTTAACTCCAATTTAAAAATGTAATAATGCCACAATTTAATGCTTTTTTTGTACCAATAGCCGTTAAAACTATCTGGCCCATCAAGGCTAAAATACTTGTTGTCAGTGAAAACAATCTTTGTAAGAAAATATGCACTAGATTGTGGTATTAATAAATTGTTGAAATATGAAGAGTTAAAGCGTTAAATAATAAAATTTTACTTACGCTTTTCCAATCGCGGTCCATGGTTTGACGAGCAAGTTCCAATATTTTTTGTATGTGGGCTGTTGTCAGATTTGGAGCTGGCGCCATTTTGGGCGAAACGCATAATTAAATGAAGCTTAAACGAGATTTGCATAGTGCGTTTATACTTCTGCAATACGAAAAAATCTGTTTATTTTTTCTAAACAACGCTAGGGAAAATAACGGGAAATTTTTTTTGCTCAATTCACTTGCTTACTTATTCCATTATATACAAAAATAGTAAGGTGTCGCTTCCATTTCCAGTTTTCTATAAAACGCATTTTTACAGGTGCGCTTACACTTATGCAAAGCACTATAGCTTCACAGCGAAAATCGCAAAAAACCTCAAAATGTTCGACCTTTTTTCAGTTTTTCACCAAAAAGTCAACAAAATATACACTTTTTTGGATAAAATTAACTTCTACACTTTATAGAACATACAATGTCCTATACAAAATTTTTTTTTTTTTTTTGTAGAATTACCGGTTTGGCCACTAAAGTACGGTGAAAAAAGACCAAAATTTCCCTGTACGCTCATAGCAAACATTTTTATGGACTGATTCGTCCATCAAATGGGTAGATATGTGCATTCAAGAGGACACAAGCGTCCACAGGTTTTTCTCAAAACCCACCTCTGTATACCAACTCCTACTCTCACGTCCTAGTGGTGAACATCGGGTGTCTAGTACCTCAGCTGGGTATAACGTTTTACTCCCTATGGAAAGCTTATGGAGACAGCCGACGAGAAAGGGGGGGGGGGGAGCAGCGGACGAATTCCCCAGATGGAATCAACAGTGGTGTCTACAGTTCCAGTCAGGCTGAACTACTTAGTGAACACCTTATACGGGCTACTTCGACATATTCAGAGCCTAAGCCTTTGAGGAGCGGTTAATCCGGCTCCCCGTCCTTGGAGTAATGCTAAGGATCTGGTCCTCCAGGTTGGGGGTTGCGCTGTCGGGGTGACTTCCCGGCCACGTAAATTTGGGTGTGGATTCGTCGTTCGAAGAAGACTTATTCAAAAAGTCTTGAGTTTCAATTATTTGAATGAATGCCTCGTGACTAGGCTGACCAGACATCCTCTTTTAAGAGGACACATCCTATTTTTGTCTAAAAAAAATGTCCGGTATCTTTTTGAAAAAAATCATGCAATTTGTCCTCTTTTTGGGTTTTCTTATCTTACTACATTTTTTGACATCACTAAACTACAAAAAACTTTTTCTTCAGAAGTTTTCTGCATCATTTTAGTGTGGACACGACATAAAATATATTTGGACCTGAACTCATTCACTTCTCAACACACCGCTATCTTGTTTTTTTTTTTTAACAATCGTCTGAACACACTTACTTATAGACGGAGAGCTGGCTACAAAAAAAAAGTAAGTCATCGGTACACGATTGATTTTTACTGGAAAGAATCATTCAGAGTAGCTGAGCACAAATATGCACGTCTGTCAGCACGATTCAGAGGCGGTTTTGAAAAGTAATTATCTTTATTTTAGCATGAACAATATAGACGCAAAAGTTTATTGCCAAATCGCACACCCGCCAATAGTAATTCAAGGTTGAACTTCGAAACGGTAAGTGCTATCGAAAATCATTTCATCCAAAACTTGTAGACCATGCTGTCTACCAGAAAAATAGTTATGACCTTTTTTTCCTACGACTCACCGTTAAGAAGATGTCGAAATTTAAAAAAGTTTAAAATGGCAAAAAAGCTCTTTTTTCACGTATATAACTCCTAAACGTTTCATATTTTCGAAGACATATGAATACAAAGTTTGTACATTGACTGACCCCCTACCAGAAAACATTATTATTTTTTTCTTAGAAACAAACAGTTTAAATATATAATTAATTTAAAAGTTTCAAAAGGGTCTAAATTTCTGTTTCTTTTTTCCTTTTACTTTTTACTCTCAAATGGCAAAGATTTACAAAAAAAACTTACGCTCAATTAATACACCGTAATATTATAACGGTTTTTTCCATAAGAATCATCAGTCGCAATATATTACTGTTTTAATAGCATTAAATGTCGAAAATAAAGGTTTTTCTTATACGTTACATCTTTTAAATTGTAAATTTTTCCGAAAAATTATATGTACAAAAATAACAAAAGTTTTGTACTTTATTTATCGTATTTAACCAACAATATGCTACTATGAGTAATATTTGCTAATCAGCTTCAGTATCGGAACCTGATGACTCATCAATCATCATACTCTAGTAGGGCTGCCAGACGTCCCGATTTTGGCGGGACAGTCAATACTAAATAAATACTAAATACTTTCTACTTTCCTATATAGGGCATGTGCCGATCTGCATCCCACAGCGAATAGACGTGTCGGGAGTTGTGCTTTTTACCGCGCCTTATATCCCCAACAAACCAATAAAAAACAAATCATCTTTCACCAATCTGCCCTTATTTAAAAAAAATCAGCATTAAACAACCCTATAGTTTTTTATTAAAGTGCAAAGAAAAAATAATAAAATAAATTAATAAATCCCAGTCCAATCACACAATGCACAAAAAAAAAACAACAACAATCCTACTAATAATACCTACAAAAAATATTGCAAAAAAAAAAAAAGTGTCAGTGTCAGTGCTTGTGTACGAAAACAGCAAAAAAAAAAAGTGCACCCATGCAAATGAAGCCGATGCTGCCCAAAATTATAATCAATAGTTCAGCAAGCGGTAAATATCCCTAATCTCTCCTTTTCACACATCACTCACATTGCTTTGGCTGAGTCATTACATGTAATGTGTGGCTCATCTCATGCTATGTAGATAATTGATTGAGTAAAAGCAAATCAGATAAATTGCTGTTATTGGTTTTGCGTTTCCAGGAGCGAATCAATACATACTATTAAGGCATAACACTAATAGTATTTTGTATTGTAAAGTTTTATTGGGCCCAAACTCAATATCAGCATAGATAACTGTCTGATTTGGTTTTTTTAAGTTTGTTTTTTCGTAATGGTGCGTGAATTTAGGGTCGATATCAGCAACATTCGGGGGCTGAGAAAGAATATCTGTGCAGTGTACGTACATACTGTAAAAAAAGGCCAGCAGTATTGGCACTTAGTGAAGCCCAGGTAGGTGAAAATTCTGATTACTCCGAATTCAGCCTACATGGTTATATCACAGATAATAAATTATACAGATGTCTCATCCCCATAGAAAAAAATGTCCCATATTTTCTTCACGACCGGTTGACGATCAGCAGGCAAGAAAGCTCTTTGCCTGTTCATAGTAAAGCACAGAAAGTTCTTTCCCTCTTTAACTTTATTATCTGTGCTGTGAGAAGGCAAGGAAGCTCTTTGCCTTTGCATAGCAAATCACAGAAAGTTCTTTCCCCTGTTTACTTCATTACATTTTTTTTTGTGTGCTCATATATTTTGCCTCTCTTTCGTTACATAGAACAAGACGGTAGAGGAAAAGAATTAGAATTTAAATAAAGTCAAGTGTATTTAGGTATCTATTGGGCGCGTGAGCATGTGCAAGTGCGTGGACCTTCGTTGTCTGCTTGCGCATTTGTATATATACGATTTTTTTATGAATGAAAAGTAGGTAGGTTCAAATAAAAAATAAAAACACAGAGAGATGTGATTTTGTTTTATTTTGAGCGGTTCTAAAGTACATACATAGATAAATGAAATTTAAACTGTTTTTTTTAGACATCTACAAAGGTATTTGAATTAAAAGAAATCATTAGTGGGGAAGAATTAGAATTTAAATAAAGTCAAGTGAAATTCGTTACGAATTGGGGTTAGGGGTTAGGCGTTTCATTTTCGACGGTTTTTCGTACTTTAAGAAGCAGTGGATTGATTGTTCGGGCCAAAATGGCGCCAGCTCCAAATCTGACAACAGCCCACAAACATAAATTATTGGAATTTGCCCGTCAAAATATGGACCGCTATTGGAAAACCGTAATTTACATTTTATTATTTAACGCTTTAACTCTTCCAATTTTAAAAATGTAATAATGCCACAATTTAATGCATTTTTTGTACCAATAACCGTTAAAACTATCTGGCCCATCAAGCCTAAAATACTTGTTGTCAGTGAAAACAATCTTTGTAAAAAAAAATGCTCTAGATTGTGGTATTAATAAATTTTTGAAAGCGTTAAATAATAAAATTTTACTTATGCTTTTCCAATTGCGGTCCATGGTTTGACGAGCAAGTTCCAATATTTTTTGTTTGTGGGCTGTTGTCATATTTGGAGCTGGTGCCATTTTGGCCCGAAAAATCACTTCACTGCTTCTTAAAGTACGAAAAACCGTCAAAAATGAAACGCCTTACCCCAATTCGTAACGAATTTCTTTCAAATAATGCACCGAATTAGATGCAACATTGGTTGTTTGGCTATTATCGCGACGTGTCAGCATCTGCGGACCCGTGGGTCTTATTTCCGTTCCATAAGATTCTAAATCTTGTACGAAATTACGGAAAAACGACCCGATCTCGAAATTTTCTTAAGAATAGCCCTACATCTTAGGATACTTGAACGAAAGTCTTGAATTTTGGCATTTTCACTATCGCTTAAAAGTATATCACGCGGCTTTGCTGTTTGTCATCTCGAAACTCATAATTAAATGAAGCTTAAACGAGATTTGCATAGTGCGTTTATACTTCTGCAATACGAAAAAAATCTGTTTTTATTTTCTAAACAACGCTAGGGAAAATAACGGGACTTTTTTTTGCTCAATTCACTTGTTTACTGATGCCATTAAATAAAAAAATAGTAAGGTGTCGCTTCCATTTCCAGTTTTCTATAAAACGCATTTTTACAGGTGCGATTATACTTATGTTAAGCACTGTAGCTTCACAGCGAAAATCGCAAAAAACCTCAAAGTGTTCGACCTTTTTTCAGTTTTTCGCCAAAAAGTCAACAAAATATACACTTTTTTGGATAAAATTACCTTCTACACTTTATAGACGTAAAATTTCCTATAAAAATTATTTTATTTTTTTTGTAGAATTACCGGTTTGGCCACTAGAGTACGGTGAAAAAAGACCAAAATTTCGTTCTTTTTGGAAAACACAGTTCTCTCGTTAGATTTTTGCTTGTAACTCAAAAACCATGCCTGTAATTGTAAAAAACCTGAGCTTCTGCTTAAACAACATTAAATTCTCTACAAGTTTGATACCTTCATAACTTAAATTGGCGAAAAAATGCACCGGCTATAGCGTGATGAAATATGTCATATTACAGGAAGCCACCAATAGTGAATTGATTATCTTATTTAGAATGGAATTAAGACGTTCCAGGGTTTTTGTTGTTAATATCATTCAATCGCGCATTGAAGATGAGAAAACCATGAAGCGTTTTCAAGAGATAGGGTGAAATTTTGAGGAGGGTGAGTAACTGCAGTCCTTTGGGTTTTTTTGCATATAACTTAAGAACCAAGCTAAATTTCGAGAAAATTCCGAAAACATTTTTTGTAGAGAATAAAATTTACTATAGAATTGGCCTATTCAAAAAATTTTAAATACAAATAAAAAAAAAATTAAAAAATCCATTTTTAAGGTTTTTCTTTTATTTATTTGCCTATAACTCTTTTTCCAGCAGAGATAGATACAGAAATTGGTCCACATAAAAGAAAGATAATAAAATTTTCTTTAAAGTGACCTATTTCAAAAAGTGTTTTAACAAAAAATCAACCAAGATACGTTCGCTCAAAGTAAACCATTTTTTCAATTTTCATTACGTTTAACTCGACATTATTTTAAAATATCTGGTGAAGCAGCTTGATTCATGGTTTTGAGGTATTAACCCATATTAGATATTTTCCACCCCCGCTCGACAGGATTAAAATTTTTCACTTCACTCCTTTATTTAGTAATAAGTCCTGTGTAAATAAGTCCTTATGCTCTCGGTATCAATATAAATATGAAATGATACCCAAGACCACGAATCGAGCTCCTTCACCAGATATTTTGGTTAGAAAATTTGCATGCGGATGCACAACCGGTTGTCACTGTGGTCAGCTGTGGTTGTAGAAAATTAGGACTAACGTGTTCTATGTTTTGTAAGAATTACATGGGTCCAAACTGCGACAGTTCATAAGGAACGACCATTCAAGAACATGATATTCTTGAAGATATGGATGAAGATATTCAATAGATTTAATCCAATCTAGAATTGAATATTGTATTACATTTTTGTATGAATTAATTTCTTTTTTCTTGTATGATTTTTAGATTACTTTAAAACCAAAAGTGTGGTTTAAAGCTGTAAAAACAATCATTTATTATTAATAAATTAATTTATTATTCTCATTTCATTAAATACATTCAAGTTTTGTTGTATAAAATAAGAATTAAAATAATGTCGAGGTAAACGTGATACAAATTGAAAAAATGGCTTACATTGAGCGACCGTATCTTGGTTGATTTTTTGTTAAAAACACTTTTCAAAATAGGTCACTTTAAAGAAAATTTTATTGTCTTTCTTTTACGTGCACCAATTTTATACCTTTCTCTGCTGGAAAAAGATAGGCAAATAAGTAAAAGAAAAAAAATCGATTTTTTTATTTTAACACATTAAAAATGTATTTAAATTTTTTTGAGTAGGGTAATTCTATAGTAAATTTTATTCTCTACAAAAAATGTTTGCGGAATTTTCTCGAAATTTAGCTTGGTTTTCAAGTTATATGCAAAAAAAACCCAAAGGACTGCAGTTACTCCCCCTCCTCTAAATTCGCCCTCTCTCTTGAAAACACTCCGTTTTTTTGTCATCTAAAATGAGCCATTGAATGATTTTTACAATAAAAATTCTGGAAAGTCTTAGTTCCATTCTATATGAGATATTCAATAGCCTATTGGTGGCTTCCTGTAATATGACATATAATTTCATCACGATCTAGTCGGTGCATTTTTTCGCCAATTTAAGTCATGAAGGTATCAAACTTGTAGAGAATTTAATGTTGTTTAAGCAGAAGCTTAGTTTTTCTACAATTACCGGCGTGGTTTTAGAGTTACAATCAAAAATCTAACGAGAACTATGTTTTCCAAAAAGTACGAAATTTTGGTCTTTTTTCAACGTACTCTACCGGCCAAACCGTTAATTCTACAAAAGTTATAAGCTGTTTTTATAGAAAATCTTATGTTCTATAAAGTTTAGAAGGTAATTTTATCCAAAAAGTGTATATTTTGCTGACTTTTTGACAAAAACCTGAAAAAAAGGTCGAACATTTTGAGATTTTTTGCGATTCTCGCTGTGAAGCCATATCCATAGGAAGCAGCAAAGTTGAAATTCGGGTTCAGCGACCCCTAAACATAAAAGACAAGTGTGAACATAACTTCTATATTTTTTATACTTTATTTAAATTCTTATTCTTCCAGTGTTGTTCCTCTACGTGTCGACTTTAGTTGTCTACATTTTTCAACGTAGACAATCAGTCGACAATGTCGAAAATGTAGACAATGTGTCTACAATGTGTCGACAATGTAAACAATAACTTAAATGTCACAAATAAAATTATTTCAAAAAGTCCTGCTACAACCGATAGACAAGTGGTTGAATAATTTATAATAACAATAAGGGTATTCATGCAACGAGATAATTTTCCGCCTTGCCAGAAAAATATAACTTTCCGCAAGATGTTTACACAAACACCCCCTTAAAAATACTTGCGTAATCGTGGGAAATAATCCAATTAACCGTCACAAATGACTTATCCCAGGTATCAGGTTTATTTCTGAACTTTTTGCAACAAATTTGTAAAACAAAATTATTTGTTTTGCAGAATATTTTCGCCTTACAAATTTTGACAGTTGATTTCTAACGAGGTAAAAATATCTAATTTACCAGGTATATCTGGTTTTACGCCCGGTACGATATTTTTATAAAAAGTGTATTCATGCAACGACATAATTTTCCACTTTGCAGAAAAATAAACTTTTCCACAAGATGATTACATGAACTCCTTTTTATAAATACTTGCGTGAACGTGGGAAATAATTAAATTAAACATCACAAATGATTCGTGAGATAAAATTATCTTTTTTACAGAATATTGTTCCTATCTAAATGCTGACAGTTAATTTCTACCGAGATAAAATTATCTGGTTTACCAAGTTTATTTGGGTTTTTAAAAGTTTGAAACACGTGGGTGGAAATAAAACCGGGAATTGTTTTCTCTTCCAACTAATGCTTTTTAAAATCACTCATAGCTTTTTTTGTTATCAAAATGTTTTGTTTCTATGAAACTTTGGAAGTTATTCCATTCTTCAATTAAAAGAGCTCTTCGGACTGCTGTAGGATTATGAAATACGGTGGACCGGTAGGTCTTGAAGTGCATTACACAAATGAAAAATCGAAAATTTGAGGTATTTCGTTTATGGGTGTGGTATCCTGTCCACCAACTCTCTTAGAATCGTTATCAATTATGAAGTTCTTCCGATTTCTGTAGAAAAATGAAGATCGGTAGAGTTATATGATTTGAGGTTCATATAGTATAAAGGTAAAAAATGAAAACTGCAGATGTTCCATTCAGGGGGAGTGGCACCTATCCTAAATTTTCAGACATTGATTCTATTTTTTATGTTTATCATTTCAAAATATTTGAAGCTGTTTGTCTAGTATACCAAGTTAATTATCTTATAAAAATATAAAACCACAGTTTGTAATTAAAGTCGGTCTCTATCATTCAGCCAAAATTGCCTTAAACTGTTGTTTAGTTAAACCTGGGTCTATCTGCGACATATTCGCAGTCTATCTGGGGCATATTCATATGCCCAAATATCATAGCAAAACTGAAGTGAAATCGGATAAAAAAATAAACAACTCCAAATTATGGGAGTAATTTATTAGCTAACGATTTGATTACTGAACCAACATTTCAAGGTTTGCTGGCAAGTGGAATTTTATCATTTTATTACTAAATTCCTCAAACTTTGAAAGATTTTTAAAAATTGACCAGTGATTCAGTGAACCTAATTAAAAATATATGTATTTGAAACTGGCCAGTTTCACAGTGAGCACTTACTAGAATAAGTTGCACTTAAGTTTCGCATATTGGTACTTCTTGGTAATTTTCGCAGTGTGAGTAAGTGACACTTAAGTGCAATTTATGCAGGCAAGTGTGCACTGCGAATTTTGGGATTTTGTGTCCTATATTTCGCACTAAAGTGCTACTACTGTTACTGTGAAACTGGGCCTAAAGCCTTTATAAACATAGAACTACATAGGTATGTGTTTAGATTTAGATGAAATGATTTTCACGACTTTCTTGTTGTTACAATTGTGGTTTTGTATTATAGAAGAACTTGGTTCTTTTTTTTAAGATTTTTGTTTTTGGTTTAATAAATTTTAGTAGGAACAATTATGAATTATAATGGTTAAACGAATTGTCTACATTGTCGACCAATTTATGTCGACAATTGTTAAATCTACATTGAATTGTCTACATGTAGACAATCATGTAGTCTACATTTATAGTCTACATGGCACAACATTTCTTCCCCACTAATGATTTTTTCAAATCTAAACATCTTTGTAGATATGTAAAAAAAACAGTTTAAATTTCATTTACCTATGTACTTAAGAATCGCTCAAAACAAAACAAAATCACATGTCTGCTTTTTTATTTTTTATTTGTATATACCTACCTACTTTTCATTCATACAAAAATCGTATATGCACAAATGCGCAAGCAGAGAACGAAGGTCTACGCACTTGCGCATGCTCACGTGCCCAATAGATACCTAAATACACTTGACTTTATTTAAATTCTTATTCTTTTCCACTACTGTTTGGCACCATGGTTTCGCTATATATGTACGAAATGATGTGGCTTAGCAGCTTCAACCACAGTATGGCCCTTGTTTAAATACAAACTTTCATGTGGTTTAAATTCACCGTCAATAAACACATCATTAATACATGTTTCATTTATCGTAGCCCAAGTTTGGATGGTAATTCGACTTCTAACGAATTCGATGCGCTATCCGACTCAATCCAGAGAATTGTTTCCCACTTTCCGCACAGTGAAATTGTTGTTACGGGCGATTTGAATGTACACAATTCTTCGTGGCTAAGCTATTCTGGTCAGACAACACGCGAAGGAAGGTATGTCGATATTTTTTCTGACTTAAACCACCTGACTCACCTTATTGATGAGCCTACTAGGATTCCTGCATTGCAGGTCAAACCGCCAACACTCTAGACTTGTTCCTTACCTCTGACCCTAATAAATACACTATTAGTGTATTATCACCTCTAGGTACATCAGACCATTATCATATCTGCGAATTTCTCGTGCCGCCAATTCACAGTTAAAAAAAAAATTCCGAAGAGAACCTTTTGGCAATACGAGAAAGCCAACTGGGGCGGTCTAAATAATTTCTTCAAGAGCTTTAGCTGGTTCCTATTCTTCTTCGGTAGTGACGCTGACGCCAGTGCAGATATGATTACAAACTTGATTCTGTGTGGAATGCGAAATTTTATCCCGAATAGGGTGAAATCTATCAAACCCAAAAAAGAACTCATGGTTTGATTCGAGCTGTAAAGAGGTTATTAGGGCTAGAGAAGTAAGCTTCAACAAGCTAGAGAGACCTGTAAAAAAAAATAAAAAAAAAGAAAATCGGGTGACACACCGGCTCATGAAGACCCAGGGCCTAGTGACTAACAACTCGCAACCATTCCTGTGTGCGCCTTTCGACAGGAATGGAAAGGACCTACAATTTTATGCCGAATCCGAACGGCTGGACGAGAAGCACTTATTCGTGACAAGTGATACTCTTGGAGGATTTGTCAATTCCTCGCAAAAGGGGAAGTCCTGAAAAAAAACTTTTTAGTTTTTAGGTGGACGAGGCTGGGAAGCGATCCCAGACCTCCAGCGTGACAGTCGAACTCACTAACCATTACGCTACGGGCAACCTGTAACGTTCATATTCGAAGAACCAAATTTTTACATGATCAAAAATCACGGGAAAAACACTGCAATGTCCCAAAGGTAGTAAAAATGTTTGGTCATATGTCCTCGGTTCCAACACTCGCCTCCAACGATACTCCTTTTGTCAGCTTGCAAGATAAAGCCAATTTGATTGCAGCACAGTTTGCTGTTATGTAATTCGACGCTGCCAGAAAGTGTTATGACTCCTCCTGTACTTGAGAGCGTAAATTATTTTATGGGACAAATCTTCTTTCGCACTCGTGCAGTTGCTAGAGTTCTGGAAGATCTCGATGTGCACAATTCTGCTGGCCCGGATAGTATCCCTTCCATTGTTCTGAAGAGGTGTTCTTCAACGCTGGCAAAACCACTGCGTAAGCTTTACCATCTGTCCTATTCTACTGGTCTCTTTCCGAGAGGATGGAAAACAGCATTTGTTCAGCCTGTCCCTAAAAAAAGGCGTACCTTCTTCACCCTCAAACTATCGACCAATTGCACTTAAGTCCCTTCTTTCCAAGGTCATGAAAAGGCTGAGAAATTTCTCGAGGAACGAAAGCTGCTTAATGACCGGCAGTACGGCTTTTGTAGCAATAGGTCGACAGGTGATCTGATAGTATATCTCACCGAACATTGGAACAAATCTTTACATCGTTTTGGAGAAAGTAATAATATTGCACTTGATATTTCAAAAGCGTTTGATAGAGTTTGGCACCAAGCTCTCTTATCGAAAATGCGCGCATTTGGTTTCGATGAATCTCTTCTTCGTTGGATTAGAAATTACCTTTCGGACCGTTCAATACAAGTAGTTTTGGACAGTTTCAAGTCTGAAATTCACAAAATAAATGCTGGTGCGCCCCAGGGCTCCGTTTTGTCTCCGACTCTCTTCCTTATTTTTATAAATGATCTTATGTCTGAAACTTCTAATCCATTAAACTGTTTCGCTGACGACAGTACCCTCAGCTTCTCATATTCGTTTTTAGATTCACATCCATGTCCTTCGGTGTGGAACTCGAACGGCAGCGTATGATAAGCTCATTAAATTCTGATCCTGACAGCATTGTCCAATTGGGAATCAAAATCCACGTAGAATTTAATGCTTCAAAATCTCAATGCTGTCTCCTGTCGTTAAAGCGAAACCTACCTCCAATGCCGCTATCCATGGACGGCACTTGCATCGAGGAATCCGAACAGCTCTCAGTTCTCGGTATGTGTGTCACGGACCAACTTTTGTGAAATGACCACATATTTGACGTCGCCAAAAACGCTGCTAAATGTTAAGGTTTTCTCCATAGATTCAAGAAATTTTTTTCCCCTTCTAATCTGACTATGATCTACAAAGCCTTTATTCGTCCAAAACTTAATTCACAATTGAACTTGAAAAATTCTCATGTTTGGGCAGGAGCTCCAAAAACTCACTTCAGTTTATTTGACCGAATACAAAACTTACTTACTTTACTTTTGATGGCGCTCACAGCCCAGGATTGGCTTCGGCCTCAACAAGACTCTCCAGTCAGCTTTGTCCCTAGCTAGCCGCTTCCAGTTGCGCACACCGAGTGCTTTGATGTCGTCATCCACTTGTTTGCGCCACCTGTTACGGGTTCTTACTCTGCTGCGTACCCCATCGGATTCGAAGACTCGTCGGGCAGGTGCGTTGCTGTGCATACGCTCCACGTGGCCCAGCCATCTCAGCCGCTGTATTTTCAGCTTTTTGACCAGGTCAACGTCGCTGTATAGCCCGTATAGCTCGTCGTTGAATCTTCTCCTCCATACTCCTTCGATACACACCGGACCGAAAATCACGCGAAGAATCTTCCTCTCAAAGCATCCTAGCAGATTTTTATCCGATTCTTTCAGTGTCCATGCTTCTGACCCATAAAGCAGGACCGCGATGATTAGGGTCTTGTATAAAGTCTCCTTGGTTCTCTGAGAGGGGGCCTTCTTAGATCGAAGAAACAGCGGTTGGCAAGAGTAATTCTTCGCTTGATCTCTGCACTGATGTCATTCTGCGATGTAATAGTGGAGCCCAGGTAGACAAAATCCTTGACAACTTCGAAGTTATATATGTCCATCGTGATATTTTGCCCGAGTCGATGATGTTGAGATTCCTCTCTCGATGACAGCATATACTTCGTCTGTCCTCATTAACCGCCAATCCCATTTTAGCCGCCTCCGATTCAAAGCTCGCAAATGCCCCTGCCACCGCTCACTTCGTTCTGCCGACAATGTCTATCTCATCCACATACGCAAGCAATTGAACGGACTTTTGAAAGATTGTACCGCTGGTGTTGACATGTGCGTTGCGAACAATGCTTCAAGAACGATGTTGCATAGGTTGCATGATAACGCGTCGCCTTGCCTAAATCCTTTCTCAACATCAAAGGAATCGGTGGTGTTCTTACCAATTTTGTCGGAGCAACGAGATTCCTCCACCGTCATCCTGCACAGGCGGACGAGTTTGGCAGGGATGCCGAGACTCGACATGGTTCTGTATAATTCGTCCCTATTCACGCTATCATACGTGACTTTAAAATCGATAAAGAGGTGGTGTGTATCGATCTGGAATTCCCGGGATTTTTCTAAAATCTGTCGGAGTGTGAACATTTGATCGACGGTTGACTTGCCTGGCCTAAAACCACACTGATAGGGGCCGACCAGATCGTTGACAAAAGGTTTTAGGCGGTCAAACAGGATAGCCTATAAGATTTTATAAGCGAGTTTAGGAGACTTATTCCTCTGTAGGTGGTACATTTCAGAACATCTCCCTTTTTGTGGATGGGGCACACTATACCGAAGTTCCATTCATCGGGCATACTTTCATCCGACCAAATTTTGCAGATGAGCTGGTGTATGCTCCTAGCCAATTCATCTCCCGCTGATTTAAATAGTTCGGCTTGTAAGCCATCTGCACCAGCAGCCTTGTACGACTTAAGTTTGGATATCGCCAGCCGCACTTCGATTAGGTCGGGTGGACAGAACTCACGGCCATCATCGTCCAAGTTGAATGGAATATTCTGCCTATTAGCGGCATCTTGGCTGTCTTCGCCATTAAGCAGTCTAGAGAAGTGTTCTTTCCAGATCCTCAGCACTGACTGTGTGTCTACTACCATATTCCCACTCTCATCTCGGCAGACTTCCGTTCTAGCCTTGAATCCTTGGGTGGATCGCTTCACCCTCTGATAAAATTTTCGAACATCTCCCCTACCGCTACAACCCTCAATAGACTCTACCGCCCGCTTCTCGTGCTCTCTCTTTTTCCTCCTGAGAAGTCGGCGTTCCTCTTTTCGTTACAGTCCGTAGAGCTCCCGGGCTACTCTCTCAGCAGCTCTTGTTCGAGTCTGCAGCATTGCCTGGTAGGCCTCGTCCGTAGCTACATGCGCTAGCCGGCACTCTTCATCGAACCAGGGGTTTCGTTGTATTCACCTAGTGAAACCCAGCACATCAGAGGTGGCACTTCTGATGACTTGTTGACAGTGTTTCCACTGGTCCTCTGCACTTGATGCTGGTGGCGGACCTCCTGAGAGATTAAGAGTTACGTGGTCTGCAAAAGTTCTGGCGGTCTCTTGCGATTTAAGCTTCTCGACATCGAATCTTTTCACAGCATCTGCTCTGTGTTGTCGGGTCATGGATATCCGCATACGTAGTCTAGCTACCACTAGGTAGTGATCCCAGTCAATGTTGGCCCCTCGGAACGTTCGGACATCCAAGATACTGGAAGCATGTCTCGCGTCTATCGCAACGTGGTCGATTTGGTTGACGGTTAGTTGATCACGCGACCGTCAAGTCCCCTTGTGTATATTGAGCTGTGGGAAGTAGGTGCTTGAGATGATGACAGTTTGCCCCGCCGCAAAGTCTGCCAGCCTGTGTCCGTTGCCGGAAATTTCATCGTGTAGGCTGTGTCCTCCGACTGTCGAACCAAAGATGCCCTCCATTCCGAATCTTGCGTTGAAGTCACCAAGAATTATTTTCACGTCGTACTTCGGGCACATATCATACGTTGTCTCCAGGAGATCGTAGAATGCTTCTTTGGTTGAGTCCTCTCTCCTTTCATGGGGGGCGTGAACACAGATCAGCGTAATGTTCTTAAATTTGCCTTTGATGCGGTTTGTGACCATCAGACACTCGCTTACACTTCGGAACCTCAAGACTTCTTGCCTAAGTCTTCCCCTTATCACAAAACCACAACCAAAAACTGCTGACCCTGTTCCTTCAAGCACCCGCCGTAGTAGATATCACACGATTTCAGTCTCCGTATGCCCTCTCCATCCCATCGCACTTCGTGGATGGCTGTTACGTCAGCCTTTAGCCTGTCCAGGTTCTCGACTAATTGTTTGGCTGCACGTGTTCTGTATAAGGACAGGACGTTCTACGTGCAGATCCGAAATTCATTGTCCTTGTTTCGTTTGCTGGGGTCGTCAACTTTAAAATCATCCATATCCGAGGATTGTTGTTGATTCGGCACAACCATTTTTTACATGGTAGCGAAGTTACCCCAACGCACAACCCCCGACCCGGAGAACCAGACCCTTTGTATAACTCCATGGGTAGGGAGGCAGATAAACCGCTCCTTATAGGCCTGAGCTACAAATATGTCGCAGTAGCCCATAAGGTGTTCACTAAGTAGTTCAACCTAACTGGAACTGTAGACGCCACCGTTGATTCCATCTGGAGAATTCGTCCGCTGCCGCCTCAATGAAAGGAGAAGTGCCTTAGTGGGAACAGTCTCTCTCGTTGGCTGGCCCCAACAGCTTTCCACGGGGATTTAAACCCCGTCTCCAGCTGAGGTACTAGACACCCGATGTTCACCACTAGGAGGTGAGAGAAGGAGTTGGTAGACATAGGTGGGTTTTGAGAAAAACCTGTGGACGCTTGTGTTGTCTTGAATGCACATAACTACCCTTTTGAACACCTATTAGAAAAGAGAGCTTTAAAAATGAAAGGCGAAAGATCTATAACGGAAACAATTACCACTCTCGAACACCGCCGTAATGTTTCATGTCTTTCTCTATTTTACCGCTATTTTTAAAGTGAGTGTTTTTGTGAAATAGCCAGTTGCATTCCTCCCCTTAAACATTTCAACCGTAATACTCGCGCTTCTAGGAATGCCCATCAGTTTACCATTGAGCCCAACTTCGGACGTACTGTAAAATACAGTGAGTCTTTCTTCAGTCGCACTACACGAATTTGGAATGCTTTACTCGGCCCAACTTTCCCCCACATTTCGATGTGCAAACATTCAAAACCAATGTGCATCGGTATATCCTTTTAAATCCTCTCCTACTTACCTAATCGCTCGTGCTGGGCTAAGCCCATTTTAAGGGTATTCATAACCCCTTTTGTACCCGCTGAATATATATAAAAAAAAATCATTGGTTTTGTGTCAGAAACTAAATTCTAGGTTTTAATTAAAACTAACAGTACGATAAAGTAGAAGTTCAAAAACTGATTTTCGATAATTGACGTCTGTCGACTTGTTTGTCTGTGCGTCCGGATTTATATCGAGCTAGACCCTAAGCGAATCGGTAGATTTGCTTCAAATTTGGTGTGAAACATTCTAGGAGTGAGATTTAATTTTTGTTTTAGTTTATCTGGATAGAACGGTCATACAAAAATGTCTGTTTTATCAAGTTAAAAAAAAAAAACGGCTGTAATGGTTTTTATAGCACTGCATAAGTTTTTGCCAAACAAATCGAAGAAATGAAATAAATGTTTGGGTTTTTTTTGTGCAAATTACCGGTTTCTTACTTGTTTTGAGATATTTCCGAATATCTCGTTATTGGCTTCTGTGATTTTGTCAAAATTTGGAATTCGGTAGGTACTTCTAAGTTAGGCAAAAATATATTAGTCAAAATATTTTAATTTAAGAAAAGTGTTATTTATGAGACAGTACAATGCTAAACTCGTTTTAAATTTATTAATTAAAAATGATCTAACATCGTACTAAATCGACTAAAATTTGCGCCATTGTATTTAAGATTTGTATAAATAGATTTTTTTTGTATGTCCCGATTTGTCCCGGTTTTTGGGCCCTGGCGTCCCGATATTAACCAAATTTAATCTGGCAGCCCTATACTCTAGGTCTTCACTAACCCAATCAGAATCTTCCTCCGAATCGATTTCTTCACCTTTGCCTGAATTTTTTTATAAATATATATGAAAAAATAAATAAGGTCCATCCCATCGCACTTCCTGGATGGCTGTTACGTCAGCCTTTAGCCTGTCCAGGTTCTCGACTAATTGTTTGGCTGCACGTGTTCTGTATAAGGACAGGACGTTCCACGTGCAGATCCGAAATTCATTGTCCTTGTTTCGTTTGCTGGGGTCGTCAACTTTAAAATCATCCATATCCGAGGATTGTTGTTGTTTCGGCACAACCATTTTTTACATGGTAGGGAAGTTACCCCAACGCACAACCCCCGACCCGGAGAACCAGACCCTTTGTATAACTCCAAGTGTTATGTTATGAGACAGTACCATGCTAAACTCGTTTTAAATTTATTAATTAAAAATGATCTAACATCGTACTAAATCGACTAAAATTTGCGCCATTGTATTTAAGATTTTTATAAATAGATTTTTTTTGTATGTCCCGATTTGTCCCGGTTTTTGGGCCCTGGGGACCCGATATTAACCAAATTTAATCTGGCAGCCCTATACTCTAGGTCTTCACTAACCCAATCAGAATCTTCCTCCGAATCGATTTCTTCACCTTTTCCTGAATTTTTTTATAAATATATATGAAAAAATAAATAAGGTATTTGTATGTTATATGCAAAAGTATTTATATTGTGGTGAATATGCCCATTTATGCAAGCAACGACATAAATTAGTAGCGCCATCTTTTAACAAAAGATTGACTAATGTTATCCAATACCTAAAGCACACTAATGCTATTCAATAAATAAACCACTGAAAACTGCTATAATTAACTGAACGAAAGCTTTTGAGAGCTTTTGATCTACTTGTGGAGACTTGTGGAGGGGAAGCTTATTCCAGCAAATTCCAGCACATTCCAGGACTTTAGAAGATTCTAGTAGCTTTTTCTCGCAAGTGAACGAATAAACATTGGTGTAAAGTAGTGAATTGTGCTTGTTATAATAAAAGTATTGGAAGTAAAGCATTTGGAGTGAAATAAAGGTGTTTTATTTTTGTAAAGTAATTGTTGTTCAGTTTGAATAAAAAGAAATAAGTTTTATTTGCGAACCCTTAGTAAAATATTACATTGGTGTCAGTAAAGTGGAATAAAACTTATTTTTTCTGTGCATTCAGATAATTAATGGTAAAAAGTGATAAAGTGTGTTAATAAATAAACAGTAAAAGTGACATACAGAAACATAAGAATAAAAATAGAAACAAAATGGGAAAAATTGTGAATGCATTGAATTGTGTTGAACTTAAGGCAGAACTGAACACACGAGGTCTTCCTACTGCTGGAACGAAAAATGACCTCATTATTCGTCTGCAGGATGATTTAAGGCAACACGGTGAAAATCCAGACACGTTTCTATTTGAAATAGAAATGCCGGAAGAGCATGTTAGTACAACCTTAGACATGACCAATATGATGGCTCAGCTGCTTGCCTAGTTTGAAGACCAACGAAAGGAGCAAAAGAATCTTCTAGAAGAACAACGCAACGAGCAAAAGAACCTTCTAGACGACCAGAAAAACCTAATTGAAAGTAAGCTAAATTCATTTGAAAATAAATTCATGGCTCTTGATGAACGTGTTGAAAACGTCGAAAAACAGTTCGAAAAATTGAAGACAAAATGCAGAACTTTGCCAATGAATGAGATAAGGTTAGGAAAATGAAGGTAAGAGAGGGCAGTTGCGATTTTCCTAAGAAGAAAGAAATGCATCCACCAACCTTTGACGGACAATCTTCTTGGTCAATCTACAAGAAGCAGTTTGAGGCAGCTGCAACAACAAATGGCTGGGATGACGAAGACAAGTTTATTGCCCTGACGCTTGCCCTTAGAGGTGCTGCTGCTGAATTATTGCAAAACTTACCAGCAGACAATAACGGCATCTTCAGTGCTCTTGTTCAGGCCATTGACAAGTGATTTGGGGATGGCCATATGCAAGAAGTCTTCCGCGTCCAACTTAATACCAGAGTCCAGAAAAGAGGAGAAAGTCTACAACAACTCCAAGCAGACATTGAACGGTTGGCGCATCTAGCATACCCGACTGCAGAAGATGAAATTACCAACCAGCTAGCAACATAGGCTTTTGTTCGTGCACTTTCCGATATCAATCTCCAGCGAGCAATTCGAACTGCTGGAAAACGCACGCTTTCTGAAGCATTAGTCTTCGCGCTCACTATGGAAGATTCGGAACAGGCTTCTTTAGGAATTCATCGGGTAAGAGAACTGGAAGTTGAGGAATGTTCTTGCCAGAGAGCTGAATTCCAAAGAAGGCAGCGAGAAGGACCTGCTCGATGCTGGAATTGCAACAAAATCGGACATCTACAGCGCCAGTGCAGATTGCCTCCAAGAAGAGTCACCTGTCAACATTGTGGAAGCAAAAATAATACCCGCGAACAGGTAAGCAATAACATCAACGCTCCTGCTCGCCTTGGTATCGATTTGCCCAGAACCATAATCCAAGTCTCGCAGACTAAACGAAACAATAAGAGTCTGACAGTAGACCCAACAGTAAATGGTAAGAAACACGTGGCTACAATTGATACCAGTGCCACAGCCTCCATTGTGCGAAGAGACTTGGTCAAAATGACGTGGCTACACAACACCAATAGCTACCGTCTTAAAACTTCGACAGGTGAGGCAGCAGAAGTGTATGGAGAAGTTCGTCTCAAAATCCGTTTGGCAGAACTAGAGTTTGCGCATCTATTTTTGGTAGCAGATATATGTGACGAGTGCATAATTGGAATTGACTTTATGAAAGAGCACGGATTGATTCTGGATCTCGGTAAGCAAGTTCTCAAGTACCAAAATGTAGATATTCCTATGGTTTATGGCAACGAAAACTCATCAACTCTAAGAACTGTCATCAAAGAAGACATATGCTTGCCTCCCTCTTCGGAAGTGTTTGTTTGGACAAAAATAGAGGGCGATTTAGGTAGCCATCGATACTTCATGGTGGAACCAGAGTCTGAGCAATCTTCCCAAAACATCATCTTAGGGAAGACTCTTGCGGAACCAAAGAACAACATGGTACCCGTACGGATACTGAACATCAAACCGTACTAAGTCAAGCTCAAGAAAGGAGAAATAGTTGGAAAATGTGAATCTGTGTCCGCAATAACCAAGATCACAGAAATGAACACAGACAAATCTATGGACCCCGGAAAATTCAACACCATGAAAGCCAAAATTCTGAAGCCATCCAATCTAAGTCAACATCAGCTTAGTGTTGCTGGAAGCCTTCTTCATGAATACGCTGATATATTTTCTTCACCGAGTGGGCAGTATGGTCGAATACAACTGGTTCAGCATCGAATCGACACAGGTGACGCTAGACCGACTCGACAGCCAGCAAGACGTCTCCCATTAGCCAAACCAGTAGAAGTTGAAGAAATGATATCGACAATGAAGAAAGATGGACTAATCGAAAATTCCAAAAGCCCTTGGGCATCACCAGTAGTTCTTGTCAAAAAGAAGGATGGAAGCACCCGGTTTTGTGTAGACTACCGTAGGCTGAACGATGTGACAAAGAAAGACAGCTACCCTTTGCCCAGAATCAGCGATACTTTGGATGCAATGGAAGGAGCTCAATAGTTCTCGACGCTGGATTTAAAGAGTGGCTACTGGCAGGTAGAAATCCATCCAGAAGATCGCGAGAAGACAGCTTTCTCTACAGGAAATGTCTGTGGCAGTTTAAAGTTATGCCATTCGGACTTTGCAACGCTCCGGCAATATTTGAGCGTCTTATGGATTGTGTCCTACAAGGACTTACCTGGAAATCATGCCTTGTGTATTTGGACGATGTCATCGCTTATGGGAAAACTTTTGACGAACATTGTAAGAGCCTTAAGGCCGTATTCCAGAGGCTTCGAGAGGCACACTTAAAATTTAAATTCAGAGAAATGTGCGCTTTTCAAGACCGAAGTTAAATACTTGGGACATATCATCTCATCCCAAGGAGTAAAGACTGATCCTGAAAAAGTTGACACTGTGAAGAATTGGCCAACACCACAGGATAAACACCAACTCCGTAGCTTTCTTGGTCTAGCCACATATTATCGGCGCTTTGTGAAGGACTTTGATGGAATCGCTAAGAGCTTGCATCAACTAACTGAAAAGGAGAAGCCGTTCAAATGGTCAGGTGCGTGCGAGAAAAGTTTTCAGGAACTCAAGCTACGTTTGTGTAATGCTCCTGTGCTGACCTATCCGACTCCTGGAAAACCTTTCATCATCGACGCCGATGCCAGTAACGTTGGAATTGGAGCTGTACTGTCGCAAGTCCATGACGGAGAAGAAAAAGTCGTCGCCTACTACAGTAAGGTACTCTCGAGGCCAGAACGCAATTACTGTGTTTTTGGCAACATAGCACTTCCATAAGTACATCTATGGACAGAAGTTCCTTCTTCGAACAGATCATGGTGCGCTTAATTGGCTTCTGAACTTTAAAAATCCCAAAGGTCAAGTAGCTAGGTGGATCGAGAGACTACAGACATACGACTACCAAATTCAACATCGGAAAGGAAAGCTTCACACAAACGCAGATGCATTGTCTCGACGACCGTGTAAACAGGACTTTAAGCATTGCACGCGTCAAGAAGAAAAAGAAACAGTTGCCCTCCAGCGAGTGAGAGCCGATCCCATTTACGGTTGGAGCAATGAAGAACTGAGAACTGCCCAACAAGAAGACACAGATATATAGCCCATTCTTGCATGGAAAGATCACGAAGAAAAACCAGGATGGGGTGAAATCTCTGATAGAAGTCCAGCTCGCAAAGCGTATTGGGCACAGTGGGACTCTCTTCATGTCCAAAAAGGAGTACTAAGGCGTAAATGGGAGTCTGCAGATGGTAAATAGTATGTGATGCAATTAATCGTGCCCAGGTCAAAGGTTAATAATGTTCTTCGAGAAATGCATGATGGAGCATCTGGAGGTCATTTGGGAGTCAACAAAATACTGGAAAAGATACGACAACGGTTCTACTGGCTACATGCAAGAGATGATGTCGAAAAGTGGTGCCGAAAAGGGATACTTGTGCTGCTACAAAGGCCACAGGTAAAAAAATTTAAAGTAAAATGCAGCAGTACAATGTGGGCACGCCTTTCGATAGAATAGAGAATAGTCATGGATTACTTCAGCAAGTGGCCTGAGGCATTTGCCATCCCAAAACAAGAAGCCAGAACAGTGATTGATCAGATTGTATTCAATTGGGTGAGCAGGTTCGGTGTTCCTTTGGAATTGCATTCTGACCAAGGAAGGAACATCGAATCTATTATCTTCCAGGAGGTTTGCTCTCTCCTTGGCATCAAGAAGACGAGGAGAACACCGCTTCATCCACAATCTGACGGAATGGTCGAATGATTCAACAGGACGCTTAAGGAACATCTGTCCAAGGTTGTGGGTGACTAACAACGAGACTGGGATCGCCATATTCCATTGTTTTTGATGGCCTACCGAAGTGCGGTTCATAGTTCAACAGGACATACACCATCGGAGATCCTTTCGGCACAACAATACGGCTGCCTAGTGAAGTAATATTTGGATGCCGTACTATGGCACCGGAAAAGCCAGATGAATATGTGGATAACCTCAAAGAAAGACTCATTGACATTCATCAACGGACAAGGAAAACCATAAAAATAGCCAGTGATAGGATGAACACACGGTACGACGCTCGTGCAACAACGATTGGATTCCAAGAAGGAAACCTGGTGTGGTTTTACAATCCCCATCGACAAAAAGGGTTGTCACCAAAACTTCAACAAAACTGGGAAGGACCATACACCGTTGTGAAGCGAATCAATGATGTGATTTACCGCATTCAGAGAAGCTTGAAAGGCAAGCTTTAAGTAGTTCACTGTGACCGTTTACATCGCTATAACGGTGATGACGGGAGTAATGGATTTAATCGGGACGATCAATCCTAAGAGGGGGGCAATGTGGTGAATATGCCCATTTATGCAAGCAACGACATCTTTCATTCTTCTATAACAGAATAAATTAGTAGCGCCATGTATGAACAAAAGATTAACTAATGTTATCCAATACCTAAACCACACTAATGTTATCCTATACATAAACCACTGAAAACTGCTATAATTAACTGAACGAAAGCTTTTGAGAGCTTTTGATCTACTTGTGGAGACTTGTGGAGGGGAAGCTTATTCCAACAAATTCCAACACATTCCAGGACTTTAGAAGATTCTAGTAGCTTTTTCTCGGATATAAATACAGGGCCACCAGTCCGAAGACCTCAGTTTGATTTTGAAAGTGAACGAATAAACATCGGTGTAAAGTAGTGAATTGTGCTTGTTATAATAAAAGTATTGGAAGTAAAGTATTTGAAGTGAAATAAAGGTGTTTAATTTTTGTAAAGTAATTGTTGTTCAGTTTGAATAAAAAGAAATAAGTTTTATTTGCGAACCCTTAGTAAAATATTACAATATCTTCAATTATTTCTTCTTCAATCACGTCTTGTACGGTGCTGGGAAACCATAGTCCATCAAACCATTTGAACTGATATTTTCCTTCACATATTCAAGGACGTCGGAATTTTTGTATGTGCATTTCTCCACATGGAAGAAATGTACATCGGTGCTGGTTCAATTCGGTCTGGCAAGGAGGTAAGGAAGACGCATCAAAATTATGCAATTTCTTTTCTTGAAATAGTTCATCCAAATTTTTAACTTTGTATGTTTTTAAAAATAATTTAAATCAAAATTTGTTTACAGAATCGAGGAATTTAAAACTATATAAACTACAGACAAATTCATCAAAACTCTCTAGAGCTGGCCACGAGACGAAGTTAAACGAAGTTTAGGTATTCTCGCTATGGTCTCAGTATCGAGGCATTTAAAATAAATTGTTGAATTTAAAAATGCAATTCTCAATTTCTTATTTTTTCTGGTGAGACCACCGAAATTTTTGGTAAATTTCGGTCCAAAAACTATGGTCCCGTATCGGATGTTTTGAAGATAGTCTCGTCGCCGCTCTTCTCGTTCGCTTTGGTTTACCGAAACGACTTGCAGTATCGTTGCCAGCTCTACAACTCTCTACTATACAGATGTTGACCTCTAATGTTTACTAATATGTACAGTTAAACTATATCGTGGCCATTAGTATTTTGATTTATTATCACTTTTTCCGAGTTCAATTAATAGAAGATTAGATAAGGAACCAACATGACAACATGAAAATATATTTTGAATTCGATTTTTCCATTTCAGAGTAAAAAGTAAAAGAGACAACAAACAGAAATTTAGACCTTTTTGAAGCTATTAAATTTATAATATCTTTAAAATGTTTGTTTTTAAGAAAAAAATAATAATATTTTCTGGTAGGGGGTCAGTCAATGTACAAACTTTGTATTCATATGTCTTCGAAAATATGAAACGTTTAGGAGTTATACGTGAAAAAAAGAGCTTTTTCGACATTTTAAATTTTTTAAAATGTCGACATATTCTTAACGGTGAGTCGTAGAAAAAAAATGGTCATAACTTTTTTTCTGGCGGACAGCATGATCTGTAAGTTTTGGATGAAATAATTTTCGATAGCACTTACCGTTTCGGAGTTATAGGTGAAAACCCGATATTTTTGACATTCAACCTTAAATAACTATTTAATCCAGTGCAATTATAATCTGACCCTGCAGTTTGTACCACCCCCAAATTTTTTTTTTATTCGATGGAGAGTTGATCGAATATGATAAATCTCAGTTTTCGCATTCGTAACATTTACCGTTTTGCCGCCATTTTGTATTTTACTTTTTACTAAATATCTAGATTCATATTAGTCCTACAAAAAAAATTTTAAGACATAAAATGCGTAGAATAAACTTTCCTATTTTATGTGTTATCTCTACCGACGCAAGCCAGCAATCATGGAAACCAGAAAGTATTCCCTGTTTTGGTGGAATATTTCAAATATTTCATTGTAATGCTAGGTTTCCACTTGTCATTGAAAAGACGCAAATTGACAAAGTTTCCAGGACAGGATGGCTTTTACCAACACAAAAGGCAAAGAAAGTAGTAGTAGCGAGCAACTTTAACTCACCCTGTCTTGGAATGTTTGTCAATTTGCGTCTTTTCAATGACAAGTGGAAACCTAGCATTATAATTCAAAAATAAAAATATGAGTGAATATAAAAATAGTTGATATTGAAGCAATGAAAGATGAAACATCGGACACGATATCCAATTACTTGCTTTCGACTTTAAAAAAAATTCGACTTATCTTGGAAATGCATTGCAATGTCTGCGGATAATTGTTACACAAATTTTGGTGGTTTGAAACGCGCCGGCAAAAATAATGTATTTCATAAACTACAAATTAATGGATATTCAAATTTGATTGGAATCGGATGCCCCGCTCATATTTTGCACAACAATGTTCAATTCGGATTTGACGGGTTGCCTTTGGATGTAGAAAGCATTGTAGTGAAAATATATAACCACTTTTCCGTTTTTACCGTTCGAACGGAAAAACTAAAAGGTTTTTAGTGAATCTGTGCAAAATTAGTATAAAAAGCTTCTAACCGAAGTAACATTGTTGGAGCTAGTTGAAGCAAAACTGCACTTCTACAGCTCTAATATAGTGTAATCTAAGGCTATAGCTCTGTTAGAGTTTATAATACAGCTCTCTTTATTTCTTTTAAAAATTGTGCTCTATAACAGAGGTTCTGGAATGGTTTCAGCTCTAGCAACTTATAACGTCTCAAGATTCAAAAATGTGCTCCTTACTGGAGTTCATAACATTCAAAATAGAGCATTGTCTAACTATCAGCGCTCAACGAGTTATTATAAAGCTTTCAACAACACATGGACAAAATATTAACGCATGCGCCTACCAAAACGTCGAAACATAGCTCTAATAGAACCACACAAAAAATGCGTATATAGCGGAATACTAATACTTTCACACAAAAAAAACATGAACAGAGCTATTGTAAAACCACCACTGATTTTGTAGGGTGTTACAAACTTATATAAATTCAACAAAATTAATTCAACAAAAAACAAAGAAAAAAATAACCATGAGTCGAAAATAAATAAAGCCGTGTTTTACACGGAAAACACAAACAAAATTCTCTATAATAATTTGTTTTGTTATTGTTTTGCGTGTAAACATTTTGCTGAGTTGCTATTCACTCTTTCAAAAAACACGACTTAAATTAATTTCCCTTTAAAAGCGTTTTAGAGAAGGAAGTTGTATCAATTATAATTATTTATAATTTTTTTCTATACCCTAAGAAAGCTTTAAAACTTATCGAAATTTAACTAAAGCTGAATCACAAAAAAAAAACTTGCTCGTTAAGTTAAAAGTGCATCTCTCTCTTAAATAAAAATATACTAGCAGTCGTATTCATTAGAATCCGCTAAACAGATGAATAGTTATGCACTGCATAAGGATTTATGTAACCACTATACAACGTTGCATAAATTGTTATGCATAAAATATTTTTCATCCATTATAGTTGTAATGAACTTGTGTCAAAATTAGTACCATAAAGGAGAAATCTATTACGTTTTATGTCTAAAACAGATGTGCAGCTTTTTCCATGCAGCGAAATTAAATTACACAGGTTCTTATGGGAGCAGATTCACTCAAAGTCTGCATGCAGCTCAGCGCTGCACGATGTCTCTATTGCCTAAAACAGATGTGCAGCTTTTTCCATGCAACGAAATTAAATTACACAGGTTCTTATGGGAGCCGATTCACTCAAAGTCTGCATGCAGCGCAGCGCTGCACGATGTCTCTATTTCTAAATTTGCTGCCTAGTTTCATTGCAGCCACAACTGAAAAACGAAAATTTCTAAATAATTGCTATTTGGCATTACTCATATTGACATCACATGTCATTCTTTAATAAAATTTGTTTGTGTTGGTGATTTTTGTTTAAGAATCCATGAAGCCGGCGTTGCCACCCTACCATCGTCCAACGAAGAAAATCTCATTCCAACACTATTGTGTGACATCGGCAACGCTGTGCTTTCATGTATTTGCTTGAGATAACTATGCATCATGAATGTCAGAAACTATGCACATGTGTTTCGTGTGCAGCCCTGCATGCAGAGATGCGTGCAGACTCGCTGCACATCTGTTTTAGCCATATTTCTAAATTTGCTGCCTAGTTTCATTGCAGCCACAACTGAAAAACGAACATTTCTAAATAATTGCTATTTGGCATTACTCATATTGACATCACCTGCCATTCTTTCAAAAAATGTGTTTGTGTTGGTGATTTTTGTTTAAGAATCCATGAAGCCGGCGTTGCCACCCTACCATCGTCGAACGAAGAAAATCTCATTCCAACACTATTGTGTGATATCGGCAACGCTGTGCTTTCATGTATTTGTTTGACATAAATAAGCATCATTAATGTCAGAAACTATGCACATGTGTTTCCTGTGCAGCTCTGCATGCAGAGATGCGTGCAGAATCGCTGCACATCTGTTTTAGCCATTACTTTCAAAACTGAAAAAGGAGACCCATCTATGTGTGTGCTGTGTGAAAAATCGATGAAGTAATTCTGCTGACGATTGGATTCTTTTTGGGTTTTTATTTATTTCTTTTAATATTATTATAATTAGCCAGTTACTTTGTTGGTTTTTTGTGTTTGCAAATAAAATTCAAAATATTTGAAACAAAAAAAACGTCGTTTTTAATTTATTCCATGAATTGTTTCATTCACTTACATCGTGATGTTTTCGTTGAGGACAAAATTAAAAGGGTGGTGCTTATTTTTTAATGCTTAAAATTAATTTGTATTTTCCCGTGAAAGTGATGAAGGTGAATCTTTGTATAATTTTATTTAAATCTCGCGCATACCGTGGAGCATTTGCAAAAGTTGTAAGATTTGATGGAAAATCTTTAAATCTTTTACATTTATTAAGAAAATTCTATAAAATAAAGTGTACAAAAAATATTCTTAATTTTATTTAAACAATATCACAACAAAAATGTACAATAAATTAACAAAACCAACAATATTTATTGTTGTATTTAATATTATAAAATATTTTGATAGTCAGATTTCAACACCTCAAAGATTACAAAAATAAGCGCCCCCCTAATATCTATCTACATTATTGTTGTGTGTGAGTCAAAGTGACATCCCGATACTAAACAACCCTTATGTTCGCTCTATACAACCACCAAACGCGTTTAGCTTATGTTGCCTCTATTCAACGTTGCATAAGTTTAAGAATAAGGTTTTTGCGTTCAGAGGTATTATAAATAGTGCATAGCACTATGCACTCGCTATAATTCGTTTATGCATAAGGCTGTAGGTATTTGCTGTGCAGAATATTCACTCTTTCTTTTATTTTCTAAAACACCCTATTTTATATAAAGCACTGAAAGCAAATCTGTCACCGTGTGGCTACTAGCTCTGAAATAACGCTATTACAGCTCTGAAGCTCTATTACAGCTCTATGGAAAAGAAACTTTTACCCTAATAAAAATATGGCGATGAAAAGAAAAATGATTCGAATAACAATTTTTTTTTCAATATTGAAAAAGAAAAGGTCTCCTTTTTCGATTAAAAAACACAACACATTTTTTAATTTTTAAACAAAATATTTTATTGACTTAGTTCTCAAGATTTTTTTGTTTTGTTCAGGTTAAAATTTTTCAAAATCTCAGTAATATTTATAATTCCAGAGGCGCGTTGTAATTTCGCGGAGTACCTTCAATAAATTTGTGATAAAACAAAACGCGCACTTAAAATTCAGAATTATTTTAACGAAAAATATAATAATTCCCTTATTCTGTTCGAATATAAAAAATAACTTATCTTGTTGTTTGGTTTTTTTTTTGTGCAAATTACCGGTTTCTTACTTGTTTTGAGATATTTCCGAATATCTCGTTATTGGCTTTTTTGATTTTGTCAACATTTGGAATTCGGTAGGTACTAAGTTAGTCAAAAATATATTGGTCAAAATATTTTAATTTAAGTAAAGTGTTATGTTATGAGACAGTACGATGCTAAACTCGTTTTAAATTTATTAATTAAAAATGATTTAACATTGTACTAAATCGACTAAAATTTGCGCCATTGTATTTAAGATTTGTATAAATAGATTTTTTTTTATGTCCCGATTTGTCTCGGTTTTTGGGCGCTGGCGTCCCGATATTAACCAAATTTAATCTGGCAGCCCTATATTCTAGGTCTTCACTTACCCAATCAGAATCTTCCTCCGAATCGATTTCTTCACCTTTGACTGAATTTTTTTATAAATATATATTAATAAAAAAAATAAATAAAGTATTTGTATTTTATATGCAAAAGTATTTATATCTTCAATTATTTCTTCTTCAATCACGTATTGTACGGTGCTGGGAAACCATAGTCCATCAAACCATTTAAACTGATATTTTCCTTCACATATTGCCCATCCGTAATCTCCTGGATTCAAGGACGTCGGAATTTTTGTATGTGCATTTCTCCACATGGAAGAAATGTACATCGGTGCTGGTTCAATTCGGTCTGGCAAGGAGGTAAGGAAGACGCATCAAAATTATGCAATTTCTTTTTTTGAAATAGTTCATCCAACTTTTTAACTTTGTATGTTTTTAAAAATAATTTAAATCAAAATTTGCTTACAGAATCGAGGAATTTAAAACTATATAAACTACAGACAAATTCATCAAAACTCTCTAGAGCTGGCCACGAGACGAAGTTAAACGTAGTTTAGGTATTCTCGCTATGGTCTCAGTATCGAGGCATTTAAAATAAATTGTTGAATTTAAAAATGCAATTCTCAATTTCTTATTTTTTCTGGTGAGACCACCGAAATTTTTGGTAAATTTCGGTCCAAAAACTATGGTCCCGTATCGGATGTTTTGAAGATAGTCTCGTCGCCGCTCTTCTCGTTCGCTTTGGTTTACCGAAACGACTTGCAGTATCGTTGCCAGCTCTACAACTCTCTACTATACTGATGTTGATCTCTAATGTTTACTAATATGTACAGTTAAACTAGATCGTGGCCATTAGTATTTTCATTTATTATCACTTTTCCGAGTTCAATTAATAGAAGATTAGATAAGGAACCAACATGACAACATGAAAATATATTTTGAATTCGATTTTTCCATTTCAGAGTAAAAAGTAAAAGAGACAACAAACAGAAATTTAGACCTTTTTGAAACTTTTAAATTTATAATATCTTTAAAATGTTTGTTTTTAAAAAAAAAATAATAATATTTTCTGGTAGGGGGTTAGTCAATGTACAAACTTTGTATTCATATGTCTTCGAAAATATGAAACGTTTAGGAGTTATACGTGAAAAAAGAGCTTTTGACGAAGTTTCCAGGACAGGATGGCTTTTACCAACACAAAAGGCAAAGAAAGTAGAAGTAGCGAGCAACTATAACTCACCCTGTCTTGGAATGATTGTCAATTTGCGTCTTTCCAATGACAAGTGGAAACCTAGCATAATAATTTAAAAATAATAATATGAGTGAATATAAAAATAGTTGATATTGAAGCAATGAAAGATGAAACATCGGACACGATATCCAATTACTTGCTTTCGACTTTAACAAAATTCGACTTATCTTGGAAATGCATTGCAGTGTCTGCGGATAATTGTAATACAAATTTTGGTGGTTTGAAACGCGCCGGCAAGAATAATGTATTTCATAAACTACAAATTAATGGATATTCAAATTTGATTGAAATCGGATGCCCCGCTCATATTTTGCACAACAATGTTCAATTCGGATTTGACGGGTTGCCTTTGGATGTAGAAAGCATTGTAGTGAAAATATATAACCACTTTTCCGTTTTTACCGTTCGAACGGAAAAACTAAAAGGTTTTTAGTGAATCTGTGCAAAATTAGTATAAAAAGCTTCTAACCGAAGTAACATTGTTGGAGCTAGTTGAAGCAAAACTGCTCTTCTACAGCTCTAATATAGTGTAATCTAAGGCTATAGCTCTGTTAGAGTTTATAATACAGCTCTCTTTATTTCTTTTAAAAATTGTGCTCTATAACAGAGGTTCTGGAATGGTTTCAGCTCTAGCAACTTATAACGTCTCAAGATTCAAAAATGTGCTCCTTACTGGAGTTCATAACATTCAAAATAGAGCATTGTCTAACTATCAGCGCTCAACGAGTTATTATAAAGCTTTCAACAACACATGGACAAAATATTAACGCATGCGCCTACCAAAACGTCGAAACATAGCTCTAATAGAACCACACAAAAAATGCGTATATAGCGGAATACTAATACTTTCACACAAAAAAAACATGAACAGAGCTATTGTAAAACCACCACTGATTTTGTAGGGTGTTACAAACTTATATAAATTCAACAAAATTAATTCAACAAAAAACAAAGAAAAAAATAACCATGAGTCGAAAATAAATAAAGCCTTGTTTTACACGGAAAACACAAACAAAATTCTCTATAATAATTTGTTTTGTTATTGTTTTGCGTGTAAACATTTTGCTGAGTTGCTATTCACTCTTTCAAAAAACACGACTTAAATTAATTTCCCTTTAAAAGAGTTTTAGAGAAGGAAGTTGTATTAATTATAATTATTTATAATTTTTTTCTATACCCTAAGAAAGCTTTAAAACTTATCGAAATTTAACTAAAGCTGAATCACAAAAAAAAAACTTGCTCGTTAAGTTAAAAGTGCATCTCTCTCTTAAATAAAAATATACTAGCAGTCGTATTCATAAGAATCCGCTAAACAGATGAATAGTTATGCACTGCATAAGGATTTATGTAGCCACTATACAACGTTGCATAAATTGTTATGCATAAAATATTTTTCATCCATTATAGTTGTAATGAACTTGTGTCAAAATTAGTACCATAAAGGAGAAATCTATTACGTTTTATGTCTAAAACAGATGTGCAGCTTTTTCCATGCAGCGAAATTAAATTACACAGGTTCTTATGGGAGCAGATTCACTCAAAGTCTGCATGCAGCTCAGCGCTGCACGATGTCTCTATTTCTAAATTTTCTGCCTAGTTTCATTGCAGCCACAACTGAAAAACGAACATTTCTAAATAATTGCTATTTGGCATTACTCATATTGACATCACCTGCCATTCTTTCAAAAAATGTGTTTGTGTTGGTGATTTTTGTTTAAGAATCCATGAAGCCGGCGTTGCCACCCTACCATCGTCGAACGAAGAAAATCTCATTCCAACACTATTGTGTGATATCGGCAACGCTGTGCTTTCATGTATTTGTTTGACATAAATAAGCATCATTAATGTCAGAAACTATGCACATGTGTTTCCTGTGCAGCTCTGCATGCAGAGATGCGTGCAGACTCGCTGCACATCTGTTTTAGCCATTACTTTCAAAACTGAAAAAGGAGACCCATCTGTGTGTGTGCTGTGTGAAAAATCGATGAAGTAATTCTGCTGACGATTGGATTCTTTTTGGGTTTTTATTTATTTCTTTTAATATTATTATAATTAGCCAGTTACTTTGTTGGTTTTTTGTGTTTGCAAATAAAATTCAAAATATTTGAAACAAAAAAAACGTCGTTTTTAATTTATTCCATGAATTGTTTCATTCACTCACATCGTGATGTTTTCGTTGAGGACAAAAATAAAAGGGTGGTGCTTATTTTTTAATGCTTAAAATTAATTTGTATTTTCCCGTGAAAGTGATGACGGTGAATCTTTGTATAATTTTATTTAAATCTCGCGCATACCGTGGAGCATTTGCAAAAGTTGTAAGATTTGATGGAAAATCTTTAAATCTTTTACATTTATTAAGAAAATTCTATAAAATAAATTGTACAAAAAATATTCTTAATTTTATTTAAACAATATCACAACAAAAATGTACAATAAATTAACAAAACCAACAATATTTATTGTTGTATTTAATATTATAAAATATTTTGATAGTCAGATTTCAACACCTCAAAGATTACAAAAATAAGCGCCCCCCTAATATCTATCTACATTATTGTTGTGTGTGAGTCATAGTGACATCCCGATACTAAACAACCCTTATGTTCGCTCTATACAACCACCAAACGCGTTTAGCTTATGTTGCCTCTATTCAACGTTGCATAAGTTTAAGAATAAGGTTTTTGCGTTCAGAGGTATTATAAATAGTGCATAGCACTATGCACTCGCTATAATTCGTTTATGCATAAGGCTGTAGGTATTTGCTGTGCAGAATATTCACTCTTTCTTTTATTTTCTAAAACACCCTATTTTATATAAAGCACTGAAAACAAATCTGTCACCGTGTGGCTACTAGCTCTGAAATAACGCTATTACAGCTCTGAAGCTCTATTACAGCTCTATGGAAAAGAAACTTTTACCCTAATAAAAATATGGCGATGAAAAGAAAAATGATTCGAATAACAATTATTTTTTCAATATTGAAAAAGAAAAGGTCTCCTTTTTCGATTAAAAAACACAACACATTTTTTAATTTTTAAACAAAATATTTTATTGACATAGTTCTCAAGATTTTTTTGTTTTGTTCAGGTTAAAATTTTTCAAAATCTCAGTAATATTTATAATTCCAGAGGCGCGTTGTAATTTCGCGGAGTACCTTCAATAAATTTGTGATAAAACAAAACGCGCACTTAAAATTCAGAATTATTTTAACGAAAAATATAATAATTCCCTTATTCTGTTCGAATATAAAAAATAACTTATCTTGTTGTTTGGTTTTTTTTTTGTGCAAATTACCGGTTTCTTACTTGTTTTGAGATATTTCCGAATATCTCGTTATTGGCTTTTTTGATTTTGTCAACATTTGGAATTCGGTAGGTACTAAGTTAGTCAAAAATATATTGGTCAAAATATTTTAATTTAAGTAAAGTGTTATGTTATGAGACAGTACGATGCTAAACTCGTTTTAAATTTATTAATTAAAAATGATTTAACATTGTACTAAATCGACTAAAATTTGCGCCATTGTATTTAAGATTTGTATAAATAAATTTTTTTTTTATGTCCCGATTTGTCTCGGTTTTTGGGCCCTGGCGTCCCGATATTAACCAAATTTAATCTGGCAGCCCTATATTCTAGGTCTTCACTTACCCAATCAGAATCTTCCTCCGAATCGATTTCTTCACCTTTGACTGAATTTTTTTATAAATATATATGAATAAAAAAAATAAATAAAGTATTTGTATTTTATATGCAAAAGTATTTATATCTTCAATTATTTCTTCTTCAATCACGTATTGTACGGTGCTGGGAAACCATAGTCCATCAAACCATTTAAACTGATATTTTCCTTCACATATTGCCCATCCGTATTCTCCTGGATTCAAGGACGTCGGAATTTTTGTATGTGCATTTCTCCACATGGAAGAAATGTACATCGGTGCTGGTTCAATTCGGTCTGGCAAGGAGGTAAGGAAGACGCATCAAAATTATGCAATTTCTTTTTTTGAAATAGTTCATCCAACTTTTTAACTTTGTATGTTTTTAAAAATAATTTAAATCAAAATTTGCTTACAGAATCGAGGAATTTAAAACTATATAAACTACAGACAAATTCATCAAAACTCTCTAGAGCTGGCCACGAGACGAAGTTAAACGTAGTTTAGGTATTCTCGCTATGGTCTATTGTTGAATTTAAAAATGCAATTCTCAATTTCTTATTTTTTCTGGTGAGACCACCGAAATTTTTGGTAAATTTCGGTCCAAAAACTATGGTCCCGTATCGGATGTTTTGAAGATAGTCTCGTCGCCGCTCTTCTCGTTCGCTTTGGTTTACCGAAACGACTTGCAGTATCGTTGCCAGCTCTACAACTCTCTACTATACTGATGTTGATCTCTAATGTTTACTAATATGTACAGTTAAACTAGATCGTGGCCATTAGTATTTTCATTTATTATCACTTTTCCGAGTTCAATTAATAGAAAATTAGATAAGGAACCAACATGACAACATGAAAATATATTTTGAATTCGATTTTTCCATTTCAGAGTAAAAAGTAAAAGAGACAACAAACAGAAATTTAGACCTTTTTGAAACTTTTAAATTTATAATATCTTTAAAATGTTTGTTTTTAAGAAAAAAATAATAATATTTTCTGGTAGGGGGTTAGTCAATGTACAAACTTTGTATTCATATGTCTTCGAAAATATGAAACGTTTAGGAGTTATACGTGAAAAAAGAGCTTTTGACGAAGTTTCCAGGACAGGATGGCTTTTACCAACACAAAAGGCAAAGAAAGTAGTAGTAGCGAGCAACTATAACTCACCCTGTCTTGGAATGTTTGTCAATTTGCGTCTTTCCAATGACAAGTGGAAACCTAGCATAATAATTTTAAAACAATAATATGAGTGAATATAAAAATATTTGATATTGAAGCAATGAAAGATGAAACATCGGACACGATATCCAATTACTTGCTTTCGACTTTAACAAAATTCGACTTATCTTGGAAATGCATTGCAATGTCTGCGGATAATTGTAATACAAATTTTGGTGGTTTGAAACGCGCCGGCAAGAATAATGTATTTCATAAACTACAAATTAATGGATATTCAAATTTGATTGGAATCGGATGCCCCGCTCATATTTTGCACAACAATGTTCAATTCGGATTTGACGGGTTGCCTTTGGATGTAGAAAGTATTGTAGTGAAAATATACAACCACTTTTCCGTTTTTACCGTTCGAACGGAAAAACTAAAAGTTTTTAGTGAATCTGTGCGAAATGAGTATAAAAAGCTTCTAACCCAAGTAACATTGTTGGAGCTAGTTGAAGCAAAACTGCTCTTCTACAGCTCTAATATAGTGTAATCTAAGGCTATAGCTCTGTTAGAGTTTATAATACAGCTCTCTTTATTTCTTTTAAAAAGTGTGCTCTATAACAGAGGTTCTGGAATGGTTTCAGCTCTAGCAACTTATAACGTCTCAAGATTCAAAAATGTGCTCCTTATTGGAGTTTATAACATTCAAAACAGAGCATTGTCTAACTATCAGCGCTCAACGAGTTATTATAGAGCTTTCAACAACACATGGACAAAATATTAACGCATGCGCCTACCAAAACGTCGAAACATAGCTCTAATAGAACCACACAAAAAATGCTTATAGAGCGGAATACTAATACTTTCACACAAAAAAAAAAAAACATGAACAGAGCTATTGTAAAACCACCACTGATTTTGTAGGGTGTTACAAACTTATATAAATTCAACAAAATTAATTCAACAAAAAAAAAAGAAAAAAATAACCATGAGTCGAAAATAAATAAAGCCGTGTTTTACACGGAAAACACAAACAAAATTCTCTATAATAATTTGTTTTGTTATTGTTTTGCGTGTAAACATTTTGCTGAGTTGCTATTCACTCTTTCAAAAAACACGACTTAAATTAATTTCCCTTTAAAAGCGTTTTAGAGAAGGAAGTTGTATTAATTATAATTATTTATAATTTTTTTCTATACCCTAAGAAAGCTTTAAAACTTATCGAAATTTAACTAAAGCTGAATCACAAAAAAAAAACTTGCTCGTTAAGTTAAAAGTGCATCTCTCTCTTAAATAAAAATATACTAGCAGTCGTATTCATAAGAATCCGCTAAACAGATGAATAGTTATGCACTGCATAAGGATTTATGTAGCCACTATACAACGTTGCATAAATTGTTATGCATAAAATATTTTTCATCCATTATAGTTGTAATGAACTTGTGTCAAAATTAGTACCATAAAGGAGAAATCTATTACGTTTTATGTCTAAAACAGATGTGCAGCTTTTTCCATGCAGCGAAATTAAATTACACAGGTTCTTATGGGAGCAGATTCACTCAAAGTCTGCATGCAGCTCGGCGCTGCACGATGTCTCTATTTCTAAATTTGCTGCCTAGTTTCATTGCAGCCACAACTGAAAAACGAACATTTCTAAATAATTGCTATTTGGCATTACTCATATTGACATCACCTGCCATTCTTTCAAAAAATGTTTGTGTTGGTGATTTTTGTTTAAGAATCCATGAAGCCGGCGTTGCCACCCTACCATCGTCGAACGAAGAAAATCTCATTCCAACACTATTGTGTGATATCGGCAACGCTGTGCTTTCATGTATTTGTTTGACATAAATAAGCATCATTAATGTCAGAAACTATGCACATGTGTTTCCTGTGCAGCTCTGCATGCAGAGATGCGTGCAGACTCGCTGCACATCTGTTTTAGCCATTACTTTCAAAACTGAAAAAGGAGACCCATCTGTGTGTGTGCTGTGTGAAAAATCGATGAAGTAATTCTGCTGACGATTAGATTCTTTTTGGGTTTTTATTTATTTCTTTTAATATTATTATAATTAGCCAGTTACTTTGTTTGTTTTTCGTGTTTGCAAATAAAATTCAAAATATTTGAAACAAAAAAAACGTCGTTTTTAATTTATTCCATGAATTGTTTCATTCACTCACATCGTGATGTTTTCGTTGAGGACAAAAATAAAAGGGTGGTGCTTATTTTTGAATGCTTAAAATTAATTTGTATTTTCCCGTGAAAGTGATGAAGGTGAATCTTTGTATAATTTTATTTAAATCTCGCGCATACCGTGGAGCATTTGCAAAAGTTGTAAGATTTGATGGAAAATCTTTAAATCTTTTACATTTATTAAGAAAATTCTATAAAATAAAGTGTACAAAAAATATTCTTAATTTTATTTAAACAATATCACAACAAAAATGTACAATAAATTAACAAAACCAACAATATTTATTGTTGTATTTAATATTATAAAATATTTTGATAGTCAGATTTCAACACCTCAAAGATTACAAAAATAAGCGCCCCCCTAATATCTATCTACATTATTGTTGTGTGTGAGTCATAGTGACATCCCGATACTAAACAACCCTTATGTTCGCTCTATACAACCAGCAAACGCGTTTAGCTTATGTTGCCTCTATTCAACGTTGCATAAGTTTAAGAATAAGGTTTTTGCGTTCAGAGGTATTATAAATAGTGCATAGCACTATGCACTCGCTATAATTCGTTTATGCATAAGGCTGTAGGTATTTGCTGTGCAGAATATTCACTCTTTCTTTTATTTTCTAAAACACCCTATTTTATATAAAGCACTGAAAGCAAATCTGTCACCGTGTGGCTACTAGCTCTGAAATAACGCTATTACAGCTCTGAAGCTCTATTACAGCTCTATGGAAAAGAAACTTTTACCCTAATAAAAATATGGCGATGAAAAGAAAAATGATTCGAATAACAATTATTTTTTCAATATTGAAAAAGAAAAGGTCTCCTTTTTCGATTAAAAAACACAACACATTTTTTAATTTTTAAACAAAATATTTTATTGACATAGTTCTCAAGATTTTTTTGTTTTGTTCAGGTTAAAATCGATTTCTTCACCTTTGACTGAATTTTTTTATAAATATATATGAATAAAAAAAATAAATAAAGTATTTGTATTTTATATGCAAAAGTATTTATATCTTCAATTATTTCTTCTTCAATCACGTATTGTACGGTGCTGGGAAACCATAGTCCATCAAACCATTTAAACTGATATTTTCCTTCACATATTGCCCATCCGTATTCTCCTGGATTCAAGGACGTCGGAATTTTTGTATGTGCATTTCTCCACATGGAAGAAATGTACATCGGTGCTGGTTCAATTCGGTCTGGCAAGGAGGTAAGGAAGACGCATCAAAATTATGCAATTTCTTTTTTTGAAATAGTTCATCCAACTTTTTAACTTTGTATGTTTTTAAAAATAATTTAAATCAAAATTTGCTTACAGAATCGAGGAATTTAAAACTATATAAACTACAGACAAATTCATCAAAACTCTCTAGAGCTGGCCACGAGACGAAGTTAAACGTAGTTTAGGTATTCTCGCTATGGTCTCAGTATCGAGGCATTTAAAATAAATTGTTGAATTTAAAAATGCAATTCTCAATTTCTTATTTTTTCTGGTGAGACCACCGAAATTTTTGGTAAATTTCGGTCCAAAAACTATGGTCCCGTATCGGATGTTTTGAAGATAGTCTCGTCGCCGCTCTTCTCGTTCGCTTTGGTTTACCGAAACGACTTGCAGTATCGTTGCCAGCTCTACAACTCTCTACTATACAGATGTTGATCTCTAATGTTTACTAATATGTACAGTTAAACTAGATCGTGGCCATTAGTATTTTCATTTATTATCACTTTTCCGAGTTCAATTAATAGAAAATTAGATAAGGAACCAACATGACAACATGAAAATATATTTTGAATTCGATTTTTCCATTTCAGAGTAAAAAGTAAAAGAGACAACAAACAGAAATTTAGACCTTTTTGAAACTTTTAAATTTATAATATCTTTAAAATGTTTGTTTTTAAGAAAAAAATAATAATATTTTCTGGTAGGGGGTTAGTCAATGTACAAACTTTGTATTCATATGTCTTCGAAAATATGAAACGTTTAGGAGTTATACGTGAAAAAAGAGCTTTTGACGAAGTTTCCAGGACAGGATGGCTTTTACCAACACAAAAGGCAAAGAAAGTAGTAGTAGCTAGCAACTATAACTCACCCTGTCTTGGAATGTTTGTCAATTTGCGTCTTTCCAATGACAAGTGGAAACCTAGCATAATAATTTTAAAACAATAATATGAGTGAATATAAAAATAGTTGATATTGAAGCAATGAAAGATGAAACATCGGACACGATATCCAATTACTTGCTTTCGACTTTAACAAAATTCGACTTATCTTGGAAATGCATTGCAATGTCTGCGGATAATTGTAATACAAATTTTGGTGGTTTGAAACGCGCCGGCAAGAATAATGTATTTCATAAACTACAAATTAATGGATATTCAAATTTGATTGGAATCGGATGCCCCGCTCATATTTTGCACAACAATGTTCAATTCGGATTTGACGGGTTGCCTTTGGATGTAGAAAGTATTGTAGTGAAAATATACAACCACTTTTCCGTTTTTACCGTTCGAACGGAAAAACTAAAAGTTTTTAGTGAATCTGTGCGAAATGAGTATAAAAAGCTTCTAACCCAAGTAACATTGTTGGAGCTAGTTGAAGCAAAACTGCTCTTCTACAGCTCTAATATAGTGTAATCTAAGGCTATAGCTCTGTTAGAGTTTATAATACAGCTCTCTTTATTTCTTTTAAAAAGTGTGCTCTATAACAGAGGTTCTGGAATGGTTTCAGCTCTAGCAACTTATAACGTCTCAAGATTCAAAAATGTGCTCCTTATTGGAGTTTATAACATTCAAAACAGAGCATTGTCTAACTATCAGCGCTCAACGAGTTATTATAGAGCTTTCAACAACACATGGACAAAATATTAACGCATGCGCCTACCAAAACGTCGAAACATAGCTCTAATAGAACCACACAAAAAATGCTTATAGAGCGGAATACTAATACTTTCACACAAAAAAAAAAAAACATGAACAGAGCTATTGTAAAACCACCACTGATTTTGTAGGGTGTTACAAACTTATATAAATTCAACAAAATTAATTCAACAAAAAAAAAAGAAAAAAATAACCATGAGTCGAAAATAAATAAAGCCGTGTTTTACACGGAAAACACAAACAAAATTCTCTATAATAATTTGTTTTGTTATTGTTTTGCGTGTAAACATTTTGCTGAGTTGCTATTCACTCTTTCAAAAAACACGACTTAAATTAATTTCCCTTTAAAAGCGTTTTAGAGAAGGAAGTTGTATTAATTATAATTATTTATAATTTTTTTCTATACCCTAAGAAAGCTTTAAAACTTATCGAAATTTAACTAAAGCTGAATCACAAAAAAAAAACTTGCTCGTTAAGTTAAAAGTGCATCTCTCTCTTAAATAAAAATATACTAGCAGTCGTATTCATAAGAATCCGCTAAACAGATGAATAGTTATGCACTGCATAAGGATTTATGTAGCCACTATACAACGTTGCATAAATTGTTATGCATAAAATATTTTTCATCCATTATAGTTGTAATGAACTTGTGTCAAAATTAGTACCATAAAGGAGAAATCTATTACGTTTTATGTCTAAAACAGATGTGCAGCTTTTTCCATGCAGCGAAATTAAATTACACAGGTTCTTATGGGAGCAGATTCACTCAAAGTCTGCATGCAGCTCGGCGCTGCACGATGTCTCTATTTCTAAATTTGCTGCCTAGTTTCATTGCAGCCACAACTGAAAAACGAACATTTCTAAATAATTGCTATTTGGCATTACTCATATTGACATCACCTGCCATTCTTTCAAAAAATGTTTGTGTTGGTGATTTTTGTTTAAGAATCCATGAAGCCGGCGTTGCCACCCTACCATCGTCGAACGAAGAAAATCTCATTCCAACACTATTGTGTGATATCGGCAACGCTGTGCTTTCATGTATTTGTTTGACATAAATAAGCATCATTAATGTCAGAAACTATGCACATGTGTTTCCTGTGCAGCTCTGCATGCAGAGATGCGTGCAGACTCGCTGCACATCTGTTTTAGCCATTACTTTCAAAACTGAAAAAGGAGACCCATCTGTGTGTGTGCTGTGTGAAAAATCGATGAAGTAATTCTGCTGACGATTAGATTCTTTTTGGGTTTTTATTTATTTCTTTTAATATTATTATAATTAGCCAGTTACTTTGTTTGTTTTTCGTGTTTGCAAATAAAATTCAAAATATTTGAAACAAAAAAAACGTCGTTTTTAATTTATTCCATGAATTGTTTCATTCACTCACATCGTGATGTTTTCGTTGAGGACAAAAATAAAAGGGTGGTGCTTATTTTTGAATGCTTAAAATTAATTTGTATTTTCCCGTGAAAGTGATGAAGGTGAATCTTTGTATAATTTTATTTAAATCTCGCGCATACCGTGGAGCATTTGCAAAAGTTGTAAGATTTGATGGAAAATCTTTAAATCTTTTACATTTATTAAGAAAATTCTATAAAATAAAGTGTACAAAAAATATTCTTAATTTTATTTAAACAATATCACAACAAAAATGTACAATAAATTAACAAAACCAACAATATTTATTGTTGTATTTAATATTATAAAATATTTTGATAGTCAGATTTCAACACCTCAAAGATTACAAAAATAAGCGCCCCCCTAATATCTATCTACATTATTGTTGTGTGTGAGTCATAGTGACATCCCGATACTAAACAACCCTTATGTTCGCTCTATACAACCAGCAAACGCGTTTAGCTTATGTTGCCTCTATTCAACGTTGCATAAGTTTAAGAATAAGGTTTTTGCGTTCAGAGGTATTATAAATAGTGCATAGCACTATGCACTCGCTATAATTCGTTTATGCATAAGGCTGTAGGTATTTGCTGTGCAGAATATTCACTCTTTCTTTTATTTTCTAAAACACCCTATTTTATATAAAGCACTGAAAGCAAATCTGTCACCGTGTGGCTACTAGCTCTGAAATAACGCTATTACAGCTCTGAAGCTCTATTACAGCTCTATGGAAAAGAAACTTTTACCCTAATAAAAATATGGCGATGAAAAGAAAAATGATTCGAATAACAATTATTTTTTCAATATTGAAAAAGAAAAGGTCTCCTTTTTCGATTAAAAAACACAACACATTTTTTAATTTTTAAACAAAATATTTTATTGACATAGTTCTCAAGATTTTTTTGTTTTGTTCAGGTTAAAATCGATTTCTTCACCTTTGACTGAATTTTTTTATAAATATATATGAATAAAAAAAATAAATAAAGTATTTGTATTTTATATGCAAAAGTATTTATATCTTCAATTATTTCTTCTTCAATCACGTATTGTACGGTGCTGGGAAACCATAGTCCATCAAACCATTTAAACTGATATTTTCCTTCACATATTGCCCATCCGTATTCTCCTGGATTCAAGGACGTCGGAATTTTTGTATGTGCATTTCTCCACATGGAAGAAATGTACATCGGTGCTGGTTCAATTCGGTCTGGCAAGGAGGTAAGGAAGACGCATCAAAATTATGCAATTTCTTTTTTTGAAATAGTTCATCCAACTTTTTAACTTTGTATGTTTTTAAAAATAATTTAAATCAAAATTTGCTTACAGAATCGAGGAATTTAAAACTATATAAACTACAGACAAATTCATCAAAACTCTCTAGAGCTGGCCACGAGACGAAGTTAAACGTAGTTTAGGTATTCTCGCTATGGTCTCAGTATCGAGGCATTTAAAATAAATTGTTGAATTTAAAAATGCAATTCTCAATTTCTTATTTTTTCTGGTGAGACCACCGAAATTTTTGGTAAATTTCGGTCCAAAAACTATGGTCCCGTATCGGATGTTTTGAAGATAGTCTCGTCGCCGCTCTTCTCGTTCGCTTTGGTTTACCGAAACGACTTGCAGTATCGTTGCCAGCTCTACAACTCTCTACTATACAGATGTTGATCTCTAATGTTTACTAATATGTACAGTTAAACTAGATCGTGGCCATTAGTATTTTCATTTATTATCACTTTTCCGAGTTCAATTAATAGAAAATTAGATAAGGAACCAACATGACAACATGAAAATATATTTTGAATTCGATTTTTCCATTTCAGAGTAAAAAGTAAAAGAGACAACAAACAGAAATTTAGACCTTTTTGAAACTTTTAAATTTATAATATCTTTAAAATGTTTGTTTTTAAGAAAAAAATAATAATATTTTCTGGTAGGGGGTTAGTCAATGTACAAACTTTGTATTCATATGTCTTCGAAAATATGAAACGTTTAGGAGTTATACGTGAAAAAAGAGCTTTTGACGAAGTTTCCAGGACAGGATGGCTTTTACCAACACAAAAGGCAAAGAAAGTAGTAGTAGCTAGCAACTATAACTCACCCTGTCTTGGAATGTTTGTCAATTTGCGTCTTTCCAATGACAAGTGGAAACCTAGCATAATAATTTTAAAACAATAATATGAGTGAATATAAAAATAGTTGATATTGAAGCAATGAAAGATGAAACATCGGACACGATATCCAATTACTTGCTTTCGACTTTAACAAAATTCGACTTATCTTGGAAATGCATTGCAATGTCTGCGGATAATTGTAATACAAATTTTGGTGGTTTGAAACGCGCCGGCAAGAATAATGTATTTCATAAACTACAAATTAATGGATATTCAAATTTGATTGGAATCGGATGCCCCGCTCATATTTTGCACAACAATGTTCAATTCGGATTTGACGGGTTGCCTTTGGATGTAGAAAGTATTGTAGTGAAAATATACAACCACTTTTCCGTTTTTACCGTTCGAACGGAAAAACTAAAAGTTTTTAGTGAATCTGTGCGAAATGAGTATAAAAAGCTTCTAACCCAAGTAACATTGTTGGAGCTAGTTGAAGCAAAACTGCTCTTCTACAGCTCTAATATAGTGTAATCTAAGGCTATAGCTCTGTTAGAGTTTATAATACAGCTCTTTTTATTTCTTTTAAAAAGTGTGCTCTATAACAGAGGTTCTGGAATGGTTTCAGCTCTAGCAACTTATAACGTCTCAAGATTCAAAAATGTGCTCCTTATTGGAGTTTATAACATTCAAAACAGAGCATTGTCTAACTATCAGCGCTCAACGAGTTATTATAGAGCTTTCAACAACACATGGACAAAATATTAACGCATGCGCCTACCAAAACGTCGAAACATAGCTCTAATAGAACCACACAAAAAATGCTTATAGAGCGGAATACTAATACTTTCACACAAAAAAAAAAAAACATGAACAGAGCTATTGTAAAACCACCACTGATTTTGTAGGGTGTTACAAACTTATATAAATTCAACAAAATTAATTCAACAAAAAAAAAAGAAAAAAATAACCATGAGTCGAAAATAAATAAAGCCGTGTTTTACACGGAAAACACAAACAAAATTCTCTATAATAATTTGTTTTGTTATTGTTTTGCGTGTAAACATTTTGCTGAGTTGCTATTCACTCTTTCAAAAAACACGACTTAAATTAATTTCCCTTTAAAAGCGTTTTAGAGAAGAAAGTTGTATTAATTATAATTATTTATAATTTTTTTCTATACCCTAAGAAAGCTTTAAAACTTATCGAAATTTAACTAAAGCTGAATCACAAAAAAAAAACTTGCTCGTTAAGTTAAAAGTGCATCTCAGGGACACCTACTCTTTAAATAAAAATATACTAGGTATTTGCTGTGCAGAATATTCACTCTTTCTTTTATTTTCTAAAACACCCTATTTTATATAAAGCACTGAAAGCAAATCTGTCACCGTGTGGCTACTAGCTCTGAAATAACGCTATTACAGCTCTGAAGCTCTATTACAGCTCTATGGAAAAGAAACTTTTACCCTAATAAAAATATGGCGATGAAAAGAAAAATGATTCGAATAACCAATTTTTTTCAATATTGAAAAAGAAAAGGTCTCCTTTTTGGATGAAAAAACACAGCACATTTTTTAATTTTTAAACAAAATATTTTATTAATAATTGACAATAGTTCTCAAGATTTTTTTGTTTTGTTCAGGTTAAAATTTTTCAAAATCTCAGTAATATTTATAATTCCGGAGGCGCGTTGTAATTTCGCGGAGTACCTTTAATAAATTTGTGATAAAACAAAACGCGCACTTAAAATTCAGAATTATTTTAACGAAAAATATAATAATTCCCTTATTCTGTTCGAATATAAAAAATAACTTATCTTGTTGTTTGGGTTTTTTTGTGCAAATTACCGGTTTCTTACTTGTTTTGAGATATTTCCGAATATCTCGTTATTGGCTTTTTTGATTTTGTCATCATTTGGAATTCGGTAGGTACTTCTAAGTTATTCAAAAATATATTGGTCAAAATATTTTAATTTCAGTAAAGTGTTATGTTATGAGACAGTACGATGCTAAACTCGTTTTAAATTTATTAATTAAAAATGATTTAACATTGCACTAAATCGACTAAAATTTGCGCCATTGTATTTAAGATTTGTATAAATATATTTTTTTTTTATGTCCCGATTTGTCTCGGTTTTTGGGCCCTGGCGTCCCGATATTAACCAAATTTAATCTGGCAGCCCTATACTCTAGGTCTTCACTAACCCAATCAGAATCTTCCTCCGAATCGATTTCTTCACCTTTGACTGAATTTTTTCTAAATATATATGAATAAAAAAAATAAATAAGGTATTTGTATTTTATATGCAAAACTATTTATATCTTCAATTATTTCTTCTTGAATCACGTCTTGTACGGTGCTGGGAAACCATAGTCCATCAAACCATTTGAACTGATATTTTCCTTCACATATTGCCCATCCGTAATCTTCTGGATTCAAGGACGTCGGAATTTTTGTATGTGCATTTCTCCACATGGAAGAAATGTACCTACATCGGTGCTGGTTCAATTCGGTCTGGCAAGGAGGTAAGGAAGACGCATCAAAATTATGCAATTTCTTTTTTTGAAATAGTTCATCCAAATTTTGAACTTTGTATGTTTTTAAAAATAATTTAAATCAAAATTTTTTTACAGAATCGAGGGATTAAAACTATATAAACTACAGACAAATTCATCAAAACTCTCTAGAGCTGGCCACGAGACGAAGTTAAACGTAGTTTAGGTATTCTCGCTATGGTCTCAGTTTCGAGGCATTTAAAATAAATTGTTGAATTTAAAAATGCAATTCTCAATTTTCTTATTTTTTCTGGTGATACCACCGAAATTTTTGGTAAATTTCGGTCCAAAAACTATGGTCCCGTATCAGATGTTTTGAAGATAGTCTCGTCGCCGCTCTTCTCGTTCGCTTTGGTTTACCGAAACGACTTGCAGTATCGTTGCCAGCTCTACAACTCTCTACTATACAGATGTTGATCTCTAATGTTTACTAATATGTACAGTTAAACTAGATCGTGGCCATTAGTATTTTCATTTATTATCACTTTTTCCGAGTTCAATTAATAGAAGATCTGTAAGTTTTGGATGATTTAATTTTCGATAGCACTTACCGTTTCGGAGTTATAGGTGAAAATCCGATCTTTTTGACATTCAACCTTGAATAACTATTTAATCCAGTGCAATTATAATCTGACCCTGCAGTTTGTACCACCCCCAAATTTTTTTTTATTCGATAGAGAGTTGATCGAATATGATAAATCTCAGTTTTCGCATTCGTAACATTTACCGTTTTGCCGCCATTTTGTATTTTACTTTTTACTAAATATCTCGATTCATATTAGTCCTACAAAAAAAATTTTAAGAAATAAAATGCGTAGAATAAAATTTCCTGTTTTATGTGCTATCTCTACCGACGCCAGCCAGCAATCATGGAAACCAGAAAGTATTCCCTGTTTTGCTGGAATATTTCAAATATTTCATTGTAATGCTAGGTTTCCACTTATCATTGAAAAGACGCAAATTGACAAAGTTTGCAGGACAGGATGGCTTTTACCAACACAAAAAGCAAAGAAAGTAGTAGTAGCGAGCAACTATAACTCACCCTGTCTTGGAATGTTTGTCAATTTGCGTCTTTTCAATGACAAGTGGAAACCTAGCAAAATAATTCAAAAATAATAATATGAGTGAATATAAAAATAGTTGATATTAAAGCAATGAAACATCGGACACGATATCCAATTACTTGCTTTCGACTTTAAAAAAATTCGACTTATCTTGGAAATGCATTGCAATGTCTGCGGATAATTGTAACACAAATTTTGGTGGTTTGAAACACGCCGGCAAGAATAATGTATTTCATAAACTACAAATTAATGGATATTCAAATTTGATTGGAATCGGATGCCCCTCTCATATTTTTCACAACAATTTTCAATTCGGATTTGATTGTAGTGAAAATATACAACCAATTTTCCGTTTTTACCGTTCGAACGGAAAAACTAAAAGTTTTTAGTGAATCTGTGCGAAATGAGTATAAAAAGCTTCTAACCCAAGTAACATTGTTGGAGCTAGTTGAAGCAAAACTGCTCTTCTACAGCTCTAATATAGTGTAATCTAAGGCTATAGCTCTGTTAGAGTTTATAATACAGCTCTCTTTATTTCTTTTGAAAATTGTGCTCTATAACAGAGGTTCTGGAATGGTTTCAGCTCTAGCAACTAATAACGTCTCAAGGTTCAAAAATATGCTCCTTACTGGAGTTTACAACATTCAAAATAGAGCATTGTCTAACTATCAGCGCTCAACGAGTTATTATAGGGCTTTCAACAACACATGGACAAAATATTAACGCATGCGCCTACCAAAACGTCGAAACATAGCTCTAATAGAACCACATTTAAAATGCGTATAGAGCTGAATACTAATACTTCCACACAAAAAAACATGAACAGAGCTGTTGTAAAACCACCACTGATTTTGTAGGGTGTTACAAACTTATATAAATTCAACAAAATTAATTCAATAAAAAAATAATATATAATAATATATATAAAAATAATCATGAGTCGAAAATAAATAAAGCCGTGTTTTTTGAGAGAGTGACTAGCAACTCAGTAAAAGTTTTACACGGAAAACACAAACAAAATTCTCTATAATAATTTGTTTTGTTATTGTTTTGCGTGTAAACATTTAGCTGAGTAACTATTCACTCTTTCAAAAAACACGACTTAAATTAATTTCCCTTTAAAAGCGTTTTAGAGAAGGAAGTTGTATTAATTATAATTATTTATAATTTTTTTCTATATTCTAAGAAAGCTTTAAAACTTATCGAAATTTAACTAAAGCTGAATCACAAAAAAAAACTTGCTCGTTAAGTTAAAAGTGCATCTCAGGGACACCTACTCTTTAAATAAAAATATACTAGGTATTTGCTGTGCAGAATATTCACTCTTTCTTTTATTTTCTAAAACACCCTATCTTAACTAATATATAAAAGTCTTTTTTTGTTTTCTTGTCAGGTTGGCTGTACGGGTGTCCAAACTAACAACAAAACAATCAAAATACTAACTTTTTTTATGGCATCAACAATGTCTATACCCCTGCTATCCGATAGATAGCTTCTAAAAAAAAATAAACTTAAATCTTTTTAGAAATCTTTAACAATAATAAAAAAATGTTGCCTATATGAAATTTGTTTTTTTGGTTTTTTATTAATATCTTTTTAATTAACAGTCGTAGAGGTTTGCAATGTACCAATAAATTATAGCTATATGTCCTAGGAACTTGTTATATTCCTATTGTTCCGTTGAGCTGAGAAATTCACAATATAATATTGTTCACACATATTACTTAATAACTTGTGGGTGTGTGCAGGGATTGATTTAATTTTTTCTTATATTTAATCTCAATAGTATAGTCATTAATTTGATACCTCACTTTTTAATCTACCTCCTATATTAGCGTCACAATTGATTTTTTTAAATTCATAAAAAATCGAATAAAATCCATAGAAATGCTCCGCTTTGTTCATTGTCAACAATCGTCTACCAGTGGAGAGCACCGTTATCTCAATTGAATTTCTAATTGGAGTTCTTTTAATATACAAAATCATAACTTCATTTCTACTCAGACGATTATTAAAGTTTTGATCTCAGAATTTAGCTATGAGATATGGCTAAATTTGTGTATAAAAATTATTGAGGGGGGTGAACAATTTCATACTAAAAGGGTGTGTAAATGACCCGTCAAATTTATATTACATATATTAAATTCAAAACTTGATGAAATTTTTTTTTATTTTAAAAAGCTAATGATGTACGTTTATAGGTGTAACCTTCTTCTATAAATATGTCAATAATTTTGTGTTTCTTAATCTAACGGGAAAAAAGTACGGGTAATTTAATAAATAAATCACAAAAAAAGCTACATTTAGACAACTTTAGAGGTTTCAAAATTGAGCAAACCTTAATAGTTCATAATAAATTATACATGAAATTTAAATAGAAATTTATAACTCAAATTTGAGTGTAAAAATTATTGCAAAATATTAAAAAAATGTGTACTAAAATGCGTTTTAATGAAAAATCAACTTATTTGTTCGTAATTTAAATTCAAAAGTTAATCAAAAATTTATATATTTGAAAAAAAAAACAAAGGATGCACATTTATAGGTGTAGCTTTCTTTTACAAACATGTGATAATTTTGTATTTGTAAATCTAACGGGAAAAAAGTAGGGGCAATTTAATAAAATAAATCACAAAAAAGCTTTATTTAGTCAAATTAAGAGGTTTAAAACTTGAGTTATACTTAATAGTTCATAACAAATGATGCATGAATTTGAGATAAAAATTTATAATATAAATTCCAGTGTTAAAATTTTTGCAAAATCTTAAAAAAATTCATACTAAAAATGTGATTTAGTGAAAAATCAATTCAATTTTTGGTACTTTAAATGCAAAAGTTAATAAAAAATTGATAAATTTTGAAAAACAAAACCAACACACCAATTGCTCTAATCCTCTTCTAAAATATTGCTAATAAATGTTTAGTGATTATTTCAACAAAAACCACTGTAAAATTAGTTTTATTGATTTATTTACCAAAAATCATGCCTTTTCAACGAATTTTATTTTTATAATTTCACCACGCCCATAAAATATTTTCAAATTTAAAAATTATAAATCCTGAAAATCTGATAAAAATTTTGATATATAAAAAATAAATGCGCTTTGCTCACAAGCTGCACAAAATAATTTCAAATATTAAAATTTTACATTAGAAATATTTTTTACAGATAAAATCCAGAAAAAATTTAAAAATTGTCAATTTGTCTGCATAAAATTGGCTATAAATCGGAAAGTACGAGTTCGAATTTCAAAATTAAGATGTCGATGGAAAGGTCATTGTCTCACTATTTAAATACATACAAAACATTAATAGACGTCCATACAATTTTAAAGACTAATACGCTTAAACAGATCAAATAGCATTATTTTGACTAAATAGTGAATATTGTTACTTTTTATTTAACCGATTATCAAAATTTTAATTTTGTGATAATCGATACGAATCAACAATTGTTTTGGTATATAAAACATATTTCTACGGTAACCAAAAGCTTTAATATGGATTTTTAAACATAACTGAAAGAAACATTTTGCAAGAATCCAGTGGTCGATAAATTTTTTTCTTTTTGCTAAAATATACGTAAAATACCTGTAAATGGCCATAACATGGGTAATACTTTTTTGATATTTATAAGTGAGGTATCAAATGAAAGGTTATAAAACATAAAAAATTATAAAAATAAAAAATAATTCACTTTCATCACAAAATAAATTGTTAAAAGAGAAAGAATTTGCCATAATGCAAAAAATTCATACCTTTTGAGTGTATTTACTTAGAAAATTGTTAAAAGTTAATGAAAAATTTAAAAATTTTGAAAAACTAATGACACAATTAAAGGTGTTACATTCTTCTACAAATATTTTAGTAATTTTATATTTATAAATCTAAAGAAAAAAAAGTAGGGGCAATTTAATGAGATAAATCACAATAAAGCTCCATTTAGCCAATTTAAAGAGGCTTCAAACTTGAGTAATACTTAATAGTTCTTAACAATTGATACATGAATTTGAGGTAGAAATATATAATCTAAATTGCTGTGTTAAAGGTTTTGCAAAATCTTAGAAAAAATTCATACAAAAAATGTGATTTAGTGAAAAATCAATTCGATTTTTGGTACTTTCAGTGCAAAACTTAATACAAAATTGATAAATTTTGAAAAACAAAACCAACACACCAATTGATCTAATCCTCTTCTTAAATATTGTTAGTAAAAGTTAAGTGATTATTACAACAAAAGCTATACTAAAATTAGTTTTATTGATTTATTTACACAAAAAAATGCAGAATCGATCATGCTTTTTCAACGACTTTTATTTTTATATTTTCACCACGCCCATAAAATATTTTTAAATTTAAAAATTTTAAATCTTGAAAGTCTAATAAAAATGTTGATATATTAAACATAACTGTGCGTTGCTCACAAGCTTCACAAAATAATTTCAAATATTAAAATTTTACATAAGAAATATTTTTTACAGATAAAATCCAGAAAAAAAATTTAAAATTGTCAATTTGTCTGCATAAAATTGGCTATAAATCAAAAAGTACTTATCCGAATTTCAAAATTTAGATGTCTATGGTCATTGTCTCACTATTTAAATACATAGAAAATATTAATACACAACAATATAAATTTAAAGACTTATACGGTTGAACAGATAAAATTGCATTATTTTGATTAAATAGTGAATATTACAATATTTTATGTAACCGATTATCGAAATTTAAATTTCATAATAATTTATACCAATCAAAAATTATTTTGGTATATAAAACATATTCCTACGATAACCGTAAGCTTTAATATGGATTTTTAAACATAATTGAAAGAAAAATTTTGCAAAAATCCAGTCTGGTCGATAAAATTGTTTCTTTTTGGAGAAATATACTTAAGATACATGTAAATAGCCATAACTTGGGCAATACTTTTTTGATATTTATAAATAAGGTATCCAATGAAAGACATACAAAATTATAAAAATAATTCACTTTCATGACAAAATAAATTGTTAAAAGAGAAAGAATTTGCCATAATGCGAACAATTCATACCTTTTGAGTGTAGTTAATTAGAAAATTGTTAAAGGAAAAAACAGTAGGGGCAGACATACAAAATTATAAAAATAAAAAATAATTCACTTTCATGACAAAATAAATTGTTAAAAGAGAAAGAATTTGCCATAATGCGAAAAATTCATACCTTTTGAGTGTAGTTAATTAGAAAATTGTTAAAGGAAAAAACAGTAGGGGCAATTTAATGAGATAAATCACAATAAAGCTCCATTTAGCCAAATTTAGAGGCTTCAAACTTTAGTAATGCCTGATAGTTCATAACAAATGATACTAACAAATGATATAGACTACGGTAGAAATTTATAATCTAAATTTTTGTGTTAAAATGTTTGCAAAATCTTAAAAAAAAATCTTATTAAAAATGTGATTTAGTGAAAAATTAATTCTATTGTTGGTACTTTTAAAGGAAAATTTAATACAAAATTGATAAATTTTGAAAAACAAAACGAACACACCAATTGCTCTAATCCTCTTCTAAAATATTGCTAATAAATATTAAGTGATCATTACAACAAAAGCCACTCTAGAATTAGCTTTATTGATTTATTTACCAAACAAAATGCTAAATGGATCATGGATACAAAACATAACTGTGCGTTGCTCACAAGCTTCACAAAATAATTTCAAATATTTAAATTTTACATTAGAAATATTTTTTACAGATAAAATCCAGAAAAAAATTCAAAATTGTCAATTTGTCTGCATAAAATGGGATATAAATCGGAAAGTACTTATTCGAATTTCAAAATTTTGATTTTTTTGGAAAGGTCGTTGTCTCACTATTTACATACAATTTTAAAGACTGATTCGATTAAACAGTTGGCAGGATTATAATTATGTCCAGAAAAACTCCAATGGAGTCCGAAAAATCTGTGTCCACATGCAGCGACCGACATGGCGAAAAATATAACTTTTTGAACAAGACATGAGCGTTGTACAAAGCTTAGCTATGAGATTTGACGTTTCAAGTGCGAATGAATTTTTTGCCAGGTTTTTGTTGAATGTGTAAGTGAATGTAAGAATGTTGGAAAATATAATAACCCAGTAGGAAATCTCGACGTCGATGAAATTTTTTGGTGAATTCATGAATGGATTCACCGACTGTTTCCATCGCGGAACGGTATGTAATGATTTCATAAAAAAAAAGGTTATGCATTTTTTCATCAGTTAAGTAAATTCAAATGAATTGAATGCTTACAACTCACTAAAATTTCAGTTACAAAATCATAAACGGTGATTCCACTGATGAAGAGTAATGCATAGGATCATGACTTCGTAAATGATGTTTGGTTCTCTGCTTTGGTTGTTCTGTCTGAAAAAATACAAACAAAAAGCCTTTTCTCTACTTGCCATGACGATTTCAAAGATGGGAAAAAATATACACGAGTTTTTGAACCAAATAGAGAAATATTCTTCTTAACATAATGTTTCCTAATAAAATAATAATAATTAATAAAACAAATAATTACTGCCTTTTCTCTACCTATTCGAAGTAGGTACGTTAATATGATAATTAGTTCCTGAGTGATAATCGAAATTGGGTTCTATGCATTGTTGTGGTTCTTAAATAAAAAAAAACATACCCATTGCCTATTTTGTACCTAACCCGAGAAATGCGAACATTTCAGGGGTGGATGGTAATGTACAGAGTCATGCACATGCTTATGACAAGAGTTCGTGGGTTTTTTTTAGAGAAAGAGAAAAAAAATTAAACCAGAATTTCCAGTTTTTTTTCGCGATCATTAAATAGCCTTTTGTTCTAGAAATTGTGTGTCATTTCAAGTTCATTTTCTTTTTTGTACCTACCCCGAGAAATGCAAGGATTTCAGGGGTGGATGGGAATGTACAGAGTCATACTTATGACAAGAGTTGGCGTTTTTTTTTTTAGAGAAAGAGAGAAAAAACATATTAACCAGAAATTCCCGTTTTTTTTTAGCGATCATTAAATAATAACCCTTTTGTTCTAGAAATTTGTTGTCATTTCAAGTTCATTGTCTTAAGTGAAAGCAAGTGTAATTAAATACGTATTGAGTGAAAAAAAGTAAACAAATAAGTTTATATGCCATCAGTTCAGCTTTACAAAAAAGCTGTCCAGCAAGGCCTGAAAAGGATTAAGAACCTGCATTATAAAAAGATATGCCAACAAAAGAAAGAAGTAGCGACAGTATCAACAAAACAAAAGGAAATCGAGGACCTATTCATGTAGACTTCAGCATTTTGAAATTTTTTTTTATTACATATCTTAATGTAAACATCTATGCGTTTATTTATTTTTTTTTTTTATATTATTTTTGTTTTCTTTGTTTAAATTATCTTAATGTATTTTATTAGACATGTTTTTCCTGAATTATCGTTTTTCATTTTTTTTCATAATAAATGTTTTATTAAGTTATCTACATACATATAACTTGTTACACGAGAGCAGTTTTTTTTATTTTGTTCAAAGGGAGAAGATATATACATACATACATTACTGATGGTTATGATTTTATTATATAATAAACTTTCACATATTATTCATTATAAATCATGCAGTGATGTATAACCCAGTTTCTTTCCATTATATTTTTCGTCCAATATAATTCATTTGTGAATGACATTTTTGATTCATGGTATTTTTCACCCTCTGAATAAACAACTCTTGCTTACCTAGTGATTTCATAATTGAACGTTCATGGTATTTTTCAGCATATTTAACTCATATATGAATTAACGAGTTACATTTACAAAGTGAATTAATGGGTAAGCATTCATGTCATTTTTCACTCGGTGAATAAGCAACTCTAAGCTATCGAGTGATTTCAAAGCTTAAGGTTCATGCTATTTTTCATCACATATAATTGCTTATGAATAAACTAGTTACCCCTACTTCGTGATTTCACTGGTAAATATTCACCTACAAAATCACTAGGTGACCGGCCTATGACAGCGCCATGTTAAATTCACCGCTGTTTTCATGCCAAAAGTCATGGGTTGTAGCTTCCACTCACCGATGAAAAAGCTGGTGATTCCGACATAAATTTTTTGAAATTTCCTACTGGGAAGTAGTGATGAAAGGCTAATGAATGGCATGATATAATTCTCAAGTAAGTAAAAATGCGCTGGTTGTTGATTGGATTGTGGTGGAAGGTAAAACCTTAACCAATCATGTTTGATTTTCATGGTCGGTTAAAATTTAGTTATGCTGAAATCAACACGGCAAATACTTTCACAATCTCCCAAATCAGTGAGAAACATTCGCTCCGTAGAGTAAATCATTCACATGTATAACAAAAATGGTAACAGCAATGCTATAAGAGCAAAAACTGCCGTATTACAGCTCCTCTCTTCTGTGCGTTGCAGGTCGTGTGTCGAAATGTCAAAATCTAAGGGCACCAATCGATTAAGGAGGGTTTTATTACCTAATGTCTCGGTCAGCACTTTAGCACCAACAGAAAATAAGAAATTTCACTTTTCAATTTGAAAGGTGTCGAAATGTCAAGATCTGAAAGCGGCAATAGATTTAGGAGGTGGATTTTGCACTCTAAGTCCAGTGGAAATCAAAAAAATCGCACTTGATAGTTGACAGTAATGATGGTGAAATGTCGAAAATCCGAAAAATCACACCTTTTGCTTTGACAGTTGTAGGTAGGGGCGAGATAGCAAACCATACAAATTTTTTAAATATTTTCTTACAAGTAGGTGTCTTTAGCATAGATATTTAGAAGTACGTGAATAAGCTTTTATATTTATAATAATTAACACTTGCACAATATTTCTATCCTTTGGAAATTGAGAACATGAATGATGTCGAAAATTTATTGATGTCGGGAATAAGTTTTCCTGGGGAATCGGGCGGTCAATTCATCGAATTTATTTCAGAGATATTCACGACAGCAGAAATATTTTGAAGGAAAACAATTTTCCACGGGAATTTTTTGTTGCAAGATTTGTTAACAAACTATCCTTTATCAAAAGGGACCCGGGCAACGCCGGGTGTTTCCGCTAGTTTTATATAAAGCACTGAAAGCAAATCTGTCACCTTGTGGCTACGAGCTCTGAAATAACGCTATTACAGCTCTGAAGCTCTATTACAGCTCTATGGAAAAGAAACTTTTACCCTAATAAAAATATGGCGATGAAAAGAAAAATGATTCGAATAACCAATTTTTTTTTCAATATTGAAAAAGGAAAGGTCTCCTTTTTCGATTAAAAAACACAACACAATTTTTTAATTTTCAAACAAAATATTTTATTAATAATTGACAATAGTTCTCAAGATTTTTTTGTTTTGTTCAGGTTAAAATTTTTCAAAATCTCGGTAATATTTATAAATCCGGAGGCGCGTTGTAATTTCGCGGAGTACCTTCAATAAATTTGTGATAAAACAAAACGCGCACTTAAAATTCAGAATTATTTTAACGAAAAATATAATAATTCCCTTATTCTGTTCGAATATAAAAAATAACTTATCTTGTTGTTTGGGTTTTTTTTGTGCAAATTACCGGTTTCTTACTTGTTTTGAGATATTTCGGAATATCTCGTTATTGGCTTTTTTGATTTTGTCAACATTTGGAATTCGGTAGGTACTTCTAAGTTAGTCAAAAATATATTGGTCAAAATATTTTAATTTAAGTAAAGTGTTATGTTATGAGACAGTACGATGCTAAGCTCGTTTTAAATTTATTAATTAAAAATGATTTAACATTGCACTAAATCGACTAAAATTTGCGCCATTGTATTTAAGATTTGTATACACACAGAGAAAAAATCGGTGTAAAATTACCTAAAACGACGGGCTAGACGGGCGTGATTCTACCTAAGAAAATACACAATCTATGTACGACTTAGGTAGTGAAATTTAGGCTAATTTGCCTTAGATAACTTAGGTAAATATTTTTGTATGAAATTTGGACAGGCGTAATTTTGCCTGAGAAATAAGGCAATTTATGTGTGGCTTAGGTAAAGAAATATAGGTTAAATTGCCTTAAAATACTAAGGTGTTTTACATTTACCTAAGTTCTTATGTAAATTTTCCTCATACATAGCGTGATTTTGAACAAATTTCCTATTCTCTTAGTCAATTCTGCCTAAGATCTAGGGCAATTACCTCAGATTGGTTTTACCTAATTTCTTAGGTGAATCTTATTTAAATATAGCGTGATTTTCCCTCCAGTATTACCTAAGTTCTAGGTAAATATGCCTAAGGACTTAGGTAATTCTGCCATAGATCTAAGGCAATTACCTTAAAATGTATAAATTGGTTTTACCTAAGTTCTTAGGTAAATCTGCCTTGCATATATCGTGATTTCCCTCCAGTATTACCTAAGTTCTAGGTAAATATGCCTAAGGACTTAGGTAATTCTGCCCTAGATCTAAGGCAATTACCTTAAAATGTATAAATTGGTTTTACCAAAGTTCTTAGGCAAATCTGCCTTGCATATATCGTGATTTTCCCTCCAGTATTACCTAAGTTCTAGGTAAATATGCCTTAGGTCTTAGGTTATTTTGCCCAAGATCTAAGGCAATTACCTTAAAATGTACAAATTGGTTTTACCTAAGTTCTTAGGAGAATATGCCTTGCATATATCGTGATTTTCTCTCCAGTATTACCTTAGTTCTAGGTAAATATGCCTTAGGTTTAGGTAATTCTGCCTTAGATCTAAGGCAATTACCTTAAAATGTACAAATTGGTTTCACCAAAGTTCTTAGTTGAATCTGCCTTAAATATATCGTAATTTTCCCTCCAGTATTACCTAAGTTCTAAGTAAATATGCCTTAGGATTTAGGTAATTCTGCCCTAGATCTAAGGCAATTACCTTGAAATCTATAAATTCGTTTTACCTTAGTTCTTATAGGCCTTAATTATATCGTGATTTTCCCTCCAGTATTTCGTTAGTTCTAAGTAAATATGCCTTATGATTTCATAATTCTGCCTTAGATCTAAGGCAATTACCTCCAAGATCTAATTCGCTTAAGTTCTTAAGCTAGGTACACATTATCAAAACTGTATGACAAACCTGTTTGATGTCAAATATCAAACAGCATCAAATAAAATTATGAATAAAGAACGTGTTTGTTAAACAGAGAGTATACACATTATCAAACGTGAACAGATTTGTTAAAAAGGTTTGATAATGTGTACCCCGCTTTAGGATTTCTGTCATTATTTATCTAGTTTTTGGAATTATCGTGTTTAATGCCAAAAAAAATACATACTTTTGTCATAAAACACGATAATGACAAAATATAAGAAATTATCATATTTTGTAACTTGTCTAAATCCATATCATACAAATTAGACTAAAATTGAGAATTCAAGAAACCTTATGTTTTTTCACAAAACAAACTCCAATTGAAATTTGTTTGTCTCCGAAAGTGGCATAATGCCAGATTTACACCAGTGACAAAACATTATAATTTCTGTCTTTATGAACCTAGTTTGTGGAATTATCGTGTTTAATGACAAAAATAGTACATATTTTTGTCATAAAACACGATAGAGACAAAATATATGAAGTTATCAAATTTTGTCACTTGTGTAAATCCATCTCATACAAATTAAACTAAAATTGAGAATTCAAGAAACCTAATGTTTTTTCGTCCTCATATCTCACACAAAACAAACTAAAATTAAAAATTTTTGTCTCCGAAAGTGGCGTAATGCCAGATTTACACGAGTGACAAAACATTATAATTTCTGGCTTTATGTACCTAGTTTTTGGAATTATCGTGTTTAATGACAAAAATAGTACATATTTTTGTCATAAAACACGATAGAGACAAAATATATGAAGTTATCACATTTTGTCACTTGTGTAAATCCATCTCATACAAATTAAACTAAAATTGAGAATTCAAGAAACCTTATGTTTTTTCGTCCTCATATCTCACACAAAACAAACTAAAATTGAAAAATTTTTGTCTCCGAAAGTGGCGTAATGCCAGATTTACACGAGTGACAAAACATTATAATTTCTGGCATTATGTACCTAGTTTTTGGAATTATCGTGTTTAATGACAAAAATAGTACATATTTTTGTCATAAAACACGATAGAGACAAAATATATGAAATTATCACATTTTGTCACTTGTGTAAATCCATCTCATACAAATTAAATAAATTAAATTAAAAATAGTACATATTTTTGTCATAAAACACGTAAATCCTTGTCACTTGTGTAAATCCATCTCATACAAATTTAACTAAAATTGAGAATTCAAGAAACCTTATGATTTGGCGTCCCCATATCTCACACAAATTAAAATAAAATTGAAAGTATTTTGTCTTCAAAGTGGCATAAATGCAAAGATTTACATAAGGGTTATTGTTAAGCTTCACTGAATTAGACAGTGGGCGGGAAAATCAAGTCATATTTTAGGCAGAATTCGCAGTTTAATACAATTGGAGGTAAAATTAACTTAGATTTAATGCAGAATTACCTAAGGAGTAAGGTAAATTTGTTCAGATTTATAAATTTGCGGTAAAAATCGTTTCGTATTTAAGCCAGAGCTACCTTAAGCCTAAACACGACTAAAAGGACTTATTATTCTACTGCATTAAGTACTTGGTATTTTAAAAGGTAATGAAACTAAAGAAATATGAATGGTATTAGTTTTTTTTTAAGTTTCAATACAAAACAAATACAAATGAATAAATGCAAGTAACTATTACGCTTATCTATTAAAACAAATCTATATTTTTACAGAAACATGCAAATAAACATAATACATAATAATCAGTCAAACCCACTCGTCGACGCAGGTTTTGTTTCATAATTGTTTTTCATAAGCGATTAAAAACATTTTTAAATTATTATAACTGTTAATTGTACCACAAAATAAGGCCAAAGAATTTTCACGTCAAATGCCTGTCAAAAAGACGAATAACGAATCGAACAAAAAAAACGAACAATCAGGCTCTGGTAAAGTAAATAACTCAGTACATTGAAAAGCACAAATTTCAGTACAATAGTACGTTTTTTTCCTATAGTGCTAACACCTTAGGCAGCTCTGCCTTATTATAAATCGAGTTTTTTTGCAAAAGTATAATCTTTGAAACTTTACCCTAGACCTATCGTGATTCTACCTTAATTCTAACCCAGCGGGAAATATCGTCCCCAATGAATTTTATAGCTGAATTCTTCAATCAATTCACTAGCCAAATAATAAAAGGAAACGTCATGCAATGATTTAGTCAGTGAAGAGTCAGGCGAGGTTTCCTCAGTTCATAGATTTGAACCCACTTTTCGCTTTATGTGTAGAAAACAACAAGACAACAGCAATCAATTCACTAGCCAGATAATAAAAGGAAACGACATGTAATGATTTAGTAAGTGAAGAGTCATGCAATGTTTCCTCATTTCATATATTTGAACCCACTTTCTGCTTTGTGTGAAAACAACCCTTTCTTTCGTTGAATTAAAAATTGCTTTTGATATGGAAAATTATAAGATGAAAAAACTGTTGAAAAGTCATGTAGAAGTTCATCAGTTCATCGTCTATGTCCACTTATATGCTTTGTAAATTGTGCACCGCCATTGTGAGTTCTGATAGAAGTTGATTTTTTTTTGTGTTCTCTGTGTTGACATTGTCTACTGACAGTAAATATTATAAGAGGACTTGTGAATTTCTATTAAAATGAGGAAATCTCGGATTGTCTCAAAGTATTTCAGGTTGTTGGTTAATCACCACTTCGCATTTGAAGTGGTGATTAACCAACAACCACTGACCTAGTGATTTCACTTTAATTAAATTTAAAGTTTTAATTCTTATTCTATATTTTATTTTAATTGACCAATCACAAATTCACAACACATACACAACAGAGTAATGAATTCACTATTTATTTAATTTTCTTTACATTTTTCATATTGAATTAACTATAATTGCTGAATAAACAACAACCACTAATCTTGTGATTTGATAATTGAATTTTCATTACCATTTTCATCGAAAACATTGAACTGATGAATAAACCACATACATTTATGCAGTGAATTCATAGATTATGCAACCACCATGTTTTTCATCATCTGGGTCGGTGAATAAACAACTTCCAACGAAGTAGTGATTTCGTTGGCGAATTTTCATCGAATTTTCAGCATGTGCTTCCCGCCTAGGACATGCCCATGTTAATTTCATCAAAGGAATCAGCTGAAAAGTGGACGGTGCAGCTGCCATTCCTCAAGGAAAAAGCTGATTTTTCCTCAATGAATTTTTGAATTTTTCCCGCTGGGAAGGCACACTTACCTACACAAGTGCAATTTGTATAAAATCACCCAAGTACTTGCATAAATTCACCCAAGCACTTGAGTTAGTTTGCCTTAATGTTGTGCTGATTTTTCCCCATTTGCCTGAAACTGTACAAATTTACCGTAATCTTAAATTCTATGAGTGCTTGTGGAGTGTAAGTTTTAGATTCATTTTCATTTTCATGTTTGCTCTTGAGTCGTGTCGTCTGTCGTGAGTCGTGCCGGTGTTAATATAAAAGTCGAAATAAAAAGTGTTTAAAATTATTAAAAATAAAAATTAAAATTATAATTATTGAAGCAGAAAGAAGAAAATACCAACGTTAAAAAAGGATTAAAGCGTTTCCAAGAAGAAGTAAGAAGAACTCTTACAATAAAAAAAAACTTCCTGGGAGCACCTACGTATTCATTATAAAGGTATGTAAATTTGCATTGTTTTTTACATTTACCTATATTATTTTGTCTTAAATTATAAAAAAAGTGTAGTCTATAAGGGTATTTATATGTTGGAACTTCGATGAATAATTCAAGCACCAATCAATGTAATGTTTTCGCAGCTGTGCTCACCTCGTGGCTTCGAATTTTTTATCGCAGCTCCAACATGAACGCACTTAGGTATGTAGGTACAATCCAAATTCCAGGCAAATTAGATATTGGTATTACCAAGTTTTATCCATTTCATAGCAATAGTAACTAAAGATTTTTGAAGGATTCGATCACCAATATTCAATAGAAATATAAGGTAGCTCCGGCTTAGAAATGTGTGCTTTTTTAGGAAAAAAAGAAACGTGGAAAAATGCAAAAATCACCTAGTGCAATTTGTTTTTTTTTTCCTATATAACTTTGGAAATATACAACATAGGAACAAAGCATACAATAAGTGTCCAAAAGGAAATACAAAAACCCGATTCCAATCGGTCTGAAAGTTTTAAATTCATTTTCTTCAAGTCTGATGGTGTTAAATATAGTAGGTAGTCGATTTATAAAGGGTGTTTAAAATTATTAAGAATATAATTGTTGATGCAGAAAGAAAAAAAACCAACGTTAAAAAAAGGACAAAGCGTTCTCCAAGAAAAAATAAGATATCTTACATTTAAAAAGAAACTGCTTCGGAGCACCTACCTATTCATTATAAAAGTATGAACATGTGCAGTGTTTTTTACTTTTACCTATATTATTTTGTCCTAAACTATAAAAAAAACGTGAAGTCTATTAAGGTATTTATATGTTGAACTTTGATAAATAATTCAAGCACCAATCAATGTAAAGATTCCGCAGCTGTGCTCAACTCGTGGCTTCGAATCGTTTATCGCAGCTCCAACATTACCCCACTTAGGTAGGTTCAATCCAAATTCTAGGCAAATCAGATATTGGTATGGATGTAACATAGCTATATTAACATAGACTTTTGAAGGATTCGATCAAAAATAAAATACAGTAGAATATATACAACAAAAAGGTCAGAAAATTGTTTTTTTTTCCAGCAAAAATAGAAACATGAAAAAAGTGCAAATATCACCACGCTTATTTTGTGTTTTTTTTTTCTATATCACTTTGGAAATATAAAACATAGGAAAAAAACATTTACAATAAAGGCTCTGCTAAATCAAAGCGAAACATTCGGTGCGGTGAAGAAACATTCGCAGTTGATGTGGGCACTCTCATTTATCGCCAAGTAAATTAATTTTGACCGAGGAATGTTTCTTAGCCGCACCGAATGTTCGCATTGGTTTGGTGGAGCTTGAAATGCGTACCAAAATGAAATACCAAAACCTGGTCTGAAAGGTTTAGATTCATTTTCTTCGAGTCGTGATGGTGTTAATATAGTAGCCGAATTATAAAAGGTGTTTAAAAAATAAAATTATAATTGTTGATGCACAAAGAAGAGAATACCAACGTTAAAAAAGCGTTATCCAGAAGAAGTAAAAAGATCTCAATAAAAAAAAATACTGCTTGGGAGCATCTACGTATTCATTATAAAAGTATGTACATGTGCAGTGTTTTTTTAGTTAATAGGTATTATTTTGTCCTAAACTATGAAAAACGTCTAGTCTATTAGGGTATTTTTATGTTGGAACTTCGCTAAATAATTCAAGCACCAATTAATGAAGAGCATTCGTTCCAACATAAAAACACTTAAGTAGGTACAATCCAGAACTCACGCAAATTAGATATGCTATATATGAAATACCTACCTACGTCCGATTCAAAACGGTCAGATATTTTTGGCATGAGACATGATGTTAAATAGGTACATCACAAAATGTTTGCGTCAATGCAAGTTGGCGCTGAAAGTACTTAAACGAAATTTCGGGAAAACGCTTCACGAAGTCATTTGGTATTTATGATATCACTTTTAGGACTTTTTAAATCACTACTAAAGTTGTTAAAAAAATAAAATTAATATTATAACGTATTTTATAATAGTTAAGGGCTTCCACCACATTATTAATACAAACATTTTGTGATGCACCTACTTAACATCATGTCTCATGCCAAAACTAACAGGCCATTTTCAATCGGGCGTAGGTATTTCATTTCATTTCGTTACCTGCTCAAGATAACTTGAATCCAAATTTGTATTAGAATTGAACAATTTTTTTTGGCTAACAGTTTTACTCTTTAAACGTAGGTACTCTGTTCTTATAACTTTTCTTCATCTTCATCACACCTTTATAGTACCGAAAATGTTACACCGGTGAGTTTTATACAAAATTTCATTTTGTAGAGAATTAAATAACAAACCAAATTTCTGTGCCTTGCTCTAAGAGTGCCAATGTTCATGTTTTGCAATATTTAATTTTTGTATTTAAAATCAAAATATATTGAAACCAAATATGAGATTTGGGACAGACTTCTTAAAAAATAAAAACCTTAATTTTCAATTTGCCAAGAATGAACAAATTGTAGACTGGCCCTTTCAGAACCAAGACACAGATTTATTTTAGATACTGTATATTTTCAAAGTGAGTGATTATTTTGAGTTTTTGATATGATTATTGATATATTTAGATTTTGTCTGTTATGTTAGTAGCCGATTTACAAAGGGAAAAAGTTTTTATTGAATATAACAGAATATAATTATTGATGCAGAAAGAAGAAAATACCAACGTTAAAAAAAAGGATTAAGGCGTTCTCCAAGGAGAAGTAAGAAGATCTCTTTAAATAAAAAAAAAGCATATGAGTACCTACGTATTCATTATAAAAGTATGTTCATGTACATGTGCAGTGTATTTTACGTTAATAGGTATTATTTTGTTCTAAACTATGCTGAACGTCTAGTCTATTAGGGTATTTTAATTATGGAACTTCGCTAAATAATTCAAGCACCATGAACATGAACACACTTAAGTAGGTGCAATCGAGAATGCAGGCAAATTAGATATTGGTTTGGTTGTAACGTAGCTAGACTTAGACTTTGGAAGGACTCGATCAAAAATACAATACAATAATATATACAATAAAAATGTCAAAAGGGTGTGCTTTTTCCAGGAAAAATTGAAACATGAAAAAAGTGCAAATATCACCACAAGTATTTTGTGTTTTTTTCTATATCACTTTGGAAATATGCAAATTAGGAATAAAACAATTGCAATAAATGTGTACCTACCAAAATGAAATACCAAAACCCGATTCAAAGCGGTTTGAAAGTTTCAAATTCATTTTCAGGTTTGCTCTTGAGTCGTGTTAATATAAAAAACGATATAAAAAGTATTTGAAAATTATTAAAAATTTAAATTATAATTGTTGATGCAGAAAGAAGAAAATACCAACGTTGAAAAAAAGGATTAAAGCGTTCTCCAAGAAGAAGTAGAAAGATCTCTTACAATAAAAATTGCCTCGGAGCACCTATGTAGTCATTATAAAAATATGTACATGTGCAATGTTTCTTACGTTAATATTATTTTGTCCTAAACTATAAAAAACGTCTAGTCTATAAGGGTCAATCGAGAATAAAGGCAAATTAGATATTGGTTTGTAGCATTGTTAAAGTAACTTAGGCTTTTGGAGGATTCGATTAAAAATACAATACAATATACAATGAAAAGGTCAAAAAGGTGTGCTTTTCCCAGAAAAAATAGAAATATGAAATTGATATATTTAGATTTTGTCCATGTTATGTTAGTAGCCGATTTACAAAGGGAAAAAGTTTTTATTGAATATAACAGAATATAATTATTGATGCAGAAAGAAGAAAATGCCAACGTTAAAAAAAGGATTAAAGCGTTCTCCAAGAAAAAGTAAGAAGATCTCTTAAAATAAAAAAAATTCATCGGAGTACCTACGTATTCATTATAAAAGTATGTACATGTACATGTGCCGTGTGTTTTACGTTAATAGGTATTATTTTGTTCTAAACTATGGTAAATGTCTAGTCTATTAGGGTATTTTCATTACGGAACTTCGCTAAATAATTCAAGCACCATGAACATGAACACACTTAAGTAGGTGCAATCGAGAATGCAGGCAAATTAGATATTGGTTTGGATGTAACGTAGCTAGACTTAGACTTTGGAAGGACTCGATCAAAAATACAATACAATACTTTATACAATAAAAATGTCAAAAGGGTGTGCTTTTTCCAGGAAAAATTGAAACATGAAAAAAGTGCAAATATCACCACATGTATTTTGTGTTTTTTTCTATATCACTTTGGAAATATGCAAATTAGGAATAAAACAATTGCAATAAATGTGTACCTACCAAAATGAAATACCAAAACCCGATTCAAAGCGGTCTGAAAGTTTCAAATTCATTTTCAGGTTTGCTCTTGAGTCGTGTTAATATAAAAGTCGATATAAAAAGTGTTTGAAAATTATAAAAAATTAAAATTATAATTGTTGATACAGAAAGAAGAAAATACCAACGTTAAAAAAAAGGATTAAAGCGTTCTCCAAGAAGATATCTTAGAATAAAAATTGCCTCGGAGCACCTACGTAGTCATTATAAAAGTATGTACATGTGCAATGTTTCTTACGTTAATATTATTTTGTCCTAAACTGTAAAAAACGTCTAGTCTATAAGGGTCAATCGAGAATCCAGGCAAATTAGATATTGGTTTGTAGCATATGTAGTTATAGTAACTTAGGCTTTTGGAGGATTCGATTAAAAATACAATACAATATACAGTAAAAAGGTCAACAAGGTGTGCTTTTTCCAGGAAAAATTGAAACATGAAAAAAGTGCAAATATCACCACATGTATTTTGTGTTTTTTTCTATATCACTTTGGAAATACGCAAATTAGGAATAAAGCAATTACAATAAATGTGTACCTACTAAAATGAAATACTTAAACCCGGTTCAAAGCGGTCTGAAAGTTTTAAATTCATTTTCATGTTTGCTCTTGAGTCGTGACGGTGTCAATATAAAAGTCGATATAAAAAGTGTTTAAAATTATCAAAAATTTAAATTATAATTGTTGATGCAGAAAGAAGAAAATGCCACATTAAAAAAAGTGTTCTCCAAGAGGAAGTAATACTAATCCCTTTCAATAAAAAATACTGTTTCGGAGCATCTACGTATTCATTATAAAAGTATATACATGTGCAGTATTTTTTACATTAATAGGTATTATTTTGTTCTAAACTATGCAAAACGTATAGTCTATTAGGGTATTTTTATGTTGGAACTTCGCTTTTTACTTTTTATCGCGAACTAATTCAAGCCCGAATTAATGAAGAGTATTCCTTCCAACATGAACACACTTAAGTAGGTACAATCCAGAACTTTCGCAAATTAGATATGCAATATATGAAATACCTACGTCCGATTCAAAATGGTCTGATAGCTTTGGCATGAGATAGATGTTAAGTAGGTGTAGGTGCATCACTTTGCGTTAATGCAAGTTGGCGCTGAAAAGTACCTATCTAAGTTTATTAAGAGAACACATTAAGGACTTTTTAAATTGCTACCTAAGTTGTTTAAAAAAAAGAAAATTAATATTATAACGATTTTTTTGTATGATAGTTAAGGGCTATACGTGTATACAAATCAAAACAGCGAGACCCACAAGTGGAACCTTAGGTGAAGCAGTTGATGGGGAGAGTTGTGGTCCCCCTCGAGATCATGACAATCGCCGGTTAAAAGAAGAAGAAGATACAAATCAAAACTATCAGACCGTTTTGAATCGAACTTTTGTATTTCATTTTGTTATACCTACTCAAGATAACTTGATTCCAAATTTTTAGTAGAATCGAACAAATTTTTTAGCTAACAGTTTTGCTCTTCAATAGCAGGTACTGTGCTTTTATAAATTTTTTTTCGTCTTTATCTTACCTTTATAGCACCTAAAATGTAATATGGGCGAGTTTTATACAAATGTCATCTTGTAGAGAATTAAATAACAAACCAAATTTCTGTGGCTTGGTTGAAAAGGGGCCAATGTTCATTTTTTGTATTAAAAATCCGATAAATATGAGATTTGAGACTGACTTTTCATCTTTTATCAAAAACAAAATTGTTAAAAGATAATAAGGGTATTCATGCAACGTTGGAAAACTATCGTAAACGTTGTTAACGTCGGAAAGTTTACGACGTCTTGAAAAGTGAGTTATTATTGTATCGTAAATGTCGTAAATGAATATATAGTAGGCGTGGAAAACTTTTTGTGAAAGTATTATGACATTTATGTATCAAAAATTGTCATTGCACCCAATTTTTAACTATTTGTATCACACACTTAAAGAAAATAAAAGCCGTCCTCAGAATTTGTTTTAGGTTTAAAATACATTTTCATGTTTAAGAATACAATTAAAGGTACCTACGGTTTATGTAGTTGTAGTAGCCCATAGCGTAATGGTTAGTGCGTTCGACGTCACGCTGGAGGTCTGGATTCGCTTCCCAGCCTCGTCCACCTAAAAAACTTGCGAGGAATTGACAAATCCTCCAAGAGTATCACTTGTCATGAATAAAAGCTTCTCGTCTAGCCGTTCGGATTCGGAATAAAATTGTAGGTCCATTCCATTCCTGTCGACAGGCCTACACATGAATGTTTGCGAGTTGTAAGTCACTAGGCCTAGTTCTTCACGAGTTGTATCGCCACCCAACTTATTTTTTATTTTTAACGGTTTATTTATAAACAAAAAAAAAATACTTTTTTTTAAGTCGTCAATTTTCGTTTGTAACAAGGTCTGGCAATTCTTCATTTTATATTCAATTTCATCTAAGATTAGCTTTAGTTCATTATCATTATTTTTTCACTTCAGAGTTTTTTTATGAAAAATATAAAATTTAACTCGAATTATGTTTCAGATAACCGGGTTTTTCTCTTAAGCGAGTTTCGCTTAGCCGGAGTGTTTTAAAGGTAATTTGTCAAAAAATACTCGGGGATGGAAAAACTGTTTCAGATGAGCAGGTTTTTCTCTAAAGCGGGTTTTACGGTTATAATAATTTTATTACTAATTTTTTGCAATTTTTTCATTGCAGGGGCCTTGACCTTTCTTGATTTCAAAAACAATCATGTTTTGTTTTATTTGTTCAAAATCATTTCAAAATCTAAGTACCCTTATAAATCATTTGAAAATTTTCCATGGTTGTGATACAAATAGTAGATTAAAATGTTTTAAGAAATCGTGCGGTCAACTATTTCAAGGAATGTCATCGTATAAAAGACATTTAACTCTTCATTTAAAGGAGTTATGTAATGATGACGAAATAAATTGTAGCAAAAGACCTTGCAGGTTTGAAAGCCCTTTAGGAATAAATTATGATTCATCCAAACCAAATGATATAGAGGAGCGTTCGAATGTTAATTCCGATCCTGAAAACTTTGAAACACCATTGATTGATATCATAAACCCAAAAATGTATATCGAGGACAGTCTTGTCAAATTTATTCTAGGTCTTCACAATAATAATAACTTTTCGCGAAAAGATGTCAATAAGATACAACAAGGAATTGAAAATCTTATTTTATTACCTCTATTGAAAAAAATAAGCGACGTAGCTTCTACCATGTGTGAAGGGGACAAACACAAAATTGAAAAAATTGTTTATGAGTACAAAGGGCTATTTAAGGAAGTAGATTCTGAAAACAAATTAAAAAAGTGGTTGGAAAACCATGACTTATATCAGGAACCCAAAGAATTTGATATAAATAGGGCAATCTCGTACGTTATGAGGGATGGACAAAGCACTTTAGATGAAAAAGTTGATAAAGGCGTAATAATGAACTTAAAATTTCAATTTCGAAAAGTATTTGAAAAACAAGAAAATCAAAAGGTACTTACTGATTACTTATCTGGAGAAAATATTTCAAACAAAGGACATTTCATAAATGGCAAATTATGGCAGCAGAAACAAGAGTTGTATAAAAATAAAAATACAGTTCAATACTTTCTTTATGCAGATGATTTTGAAGTAAATAATCCCCTGGGCTCGCACACAGGTATACATAAAGTAACAGGAGTATACTTTTCAATACCTATTTTTGAAAATTCCTATAAGGTCAATGATATTTATATAGCTTCCTTAATCAAAGCACAAGATATTAAAGTGTATGGCAATGACCTGACACTTAATAATTTAGTTGAAGAAATTATTTCTTTAGAACAAGAAGGAATTGAAATTACTTTGAATAATGAAAAATTACTTATACACTTTATAGTTGGTATAATCTTAGGAGACAACTTAGGCCTTAATCAAATCTTAGACTTCAGTAAATATTTCTCCTCAAACCACTTTTGCAGATTTTGCACGTCACCGTAACCAAATCAATGTGCAAAGAAGACTTAACGAAAATTCGCACAGTAGAAAACTATCAGAAAAATCTATCGGCTGATTTTAGTTCTACAGGAGTCAATAAGGACTCAATTTTAAATACAATACCATCTTTTCATGTCGTTAATAACTTTTCAGTTGACGTTATGCATGATGTGTTTGAGGGTGTTGCACATTACAACCTGACACATGTAATAGAACACTATATTAAAAATAAAGTATTTACATTAGAAGAATTAAATGGTCTCAAAAATAATTTTTCTTATGGAGATATCGAAAAAGGGAATTTGTTCAAGGATATTACTGCAGCACACATAAAACGAAGAAAATTAAACGCATCCGCAAGGGAAATGTGGACATTCGTTCATCATTTTCCCTTGATTATTGGTCATTTTATTCCAGTAAATGACAAAGTTTGGGAATTTGTTCTAGTTTTTATTAAAATACTAGACGTTTTGGTTCTACCATGTTACAATGATGACACATTACATGACCTAGAATTTCTTGTTGAACATCATAATCTTTTATATCAGACGTTATTTGGTGACTCGTTAAAACCCAAACAACATAATTTGGTGCACTACCCACGGATTATACGCAACTCTGGACTTCCGAAGTATTATTGGTCATTCTTATTTGAAGCTAAACATCAGGAGCTCAAATCGTATGCAAAAGTTACACACAGTAGGAGAAATATTTTACTATCTGTTGCAAGAAAATTTCAGCTCAAATTTGCTTATAGAATTCTACAAAATGAGGAATACCATATTCAGTATTCAGATCATTATCAAATAGTTAATGTTGAACAAAACCTTGGTCCTTGTTTTAATTCTACTATTTTGAACGAAAACTCGAAGCACTATGAAAAAATTGTCTCGCAAGGCACGGTGTATAAGAAAGACCATTACTTATCAATTGGTATTGGTAAAGATATTATATTTTATTTGATCCATTCAATTGTTATTAATAATAGTTCGGAGTTATACATTATATGTCAAGAAATCTCAACAATATTTAACGAACATTATTTATCTTATGAAATAGTTCCAACAGTACGTTCAAGTCAATTACACATCAAACCAATCGAAGAATTCGACGGACCACCAGTAAATGCACACCAGGTCTTATGTGGCAGTACTTTGATTCGTAGAAAGTACTTCTTTTAAAGAAAAGTTGAGATCCTTAAGAAAAAATGAGTTCCCAATCTGAGAATGATGCACTCACATCACAAGACCTAACTGAAACTTCAAGTGTACCTATTCAAATCATAACATCACATCAAGATAATTTAGATTTAAGCAATAGTTCTGAACTGGTAATGAATAAATCAACAGTTTATATGATTGATTCAACAGGACAATTAAAGCGCACTAATTACAATTTGGAAAACATTCAAGGAACTGATGATGGTATTTTAAATTTACCACAGCAAGATCAAAGCGATGATCTATCTAAACTCTTAAAATCCTTTGAACTATATGACGAACTTTATAGTTTTTTAAAAGGTATAACTTATTAAAATACTCATTTCCACTAATTATTTCTTATAATTATTTCATACTAATTATGTGATCATATAACATTGACAGGTAAACAAATAAATATGGAAGGTCTAAAATATATTAAAAAGCATCACTTAGATATTCTGCTTGCCGGATTTTACAGCTTCAATACAAGAATTATTTTCGAGCACAAACTTGGGTTCTGGGAAAATGCTAACGTAAGTTTTGATTTTGATCTCATTATTAATAATTATTTGAGTGTTTTTCCTATTTTTTGTATACCATCGTTCTTTGTAGAGTATTTATAATCTGTGTTCGCAGCCTACTCTATCAAATCAGTCTGTATTATGTTGGATTAATGAAGCTAGGTTTAGCCCATCATCAAACAGTAATACTTCAGAAAGCGATGTGAGTATATTGAAAAAAAAAATATGTTGATAATATTCAAAAATCAAATACAATCCAAGTTTTTTTGATAGTCATTAAGGGTATTAAATGCAGCTCTTACTTATTGACTTAACTGACTTATTTTACTTTCAAAAACGGTGCATAACCCACACTACAAGCCTTAAAAAATTCTATTGAATTCGTACTAATTAATTTAATTGCTTTTTCATATTTTCATATGATTTAGATGCTTGTTTATGACATTCTTAACAAAACTGAATAGATATGTCACTGCAAGGACATGGATTTTTGCGACTCCATTGAATTTTTTAAAAACATGTTTATATACCGGCATCGTTCGTGGCCAGTGGAGGCGGCATGCAGGTTAATGGTGCAGCAGGCAGCTGACATTGATGTTCTCCTGCACCAAAAACGAGAAGAGTGCATCAAACAAAAAGTAAGACTTCAACCGTTAATAATTGTAGTGGGCGAAAAGTTTAGTTTTAAATATTCGTACGTATCAACAGACAATGTTAAGTACAAAATGACAAGTTATTTAGAATGCATTGATTTTTATATTAAAATGTCATACGTTTTAAAAATTGAGTATCCTCCACAATGTCTTTCAGTATGGTCATTATTACAAACATTTTGTTTTGAATTGGTGATGTCGACATAATCCCATTTGTACAAACTTTTTGAAACGATTTAGAATCACAATTTTTCTTAAAAACTTAATACAGAATCTTGGGTTTTGATCAAACCCAATTTTCGACTTCAATCTTTAGAAAAAAAAACACGAAAAGTAATATAACCTAACAGCACTCTTTAAAAACTTGTTTGATGGTTTGGGAAGTTTAAGAAAAAAATCAGTAGGTACAACAAAATTTGGGTAATCAAAAAGTTTGCAATTGACGATTCAATCTCAGCGTTCACTTTGCATGCCGACTCCACTATCTATGAACGATGTCCATAATCCAACCTACAATCCAATTCACAATCTGATTTGTATAGATATGTCACTGCATGGAAATTGATTTTTGCGACTCCATTGGATTTTTTAAAAACATATATATAGTCCGGCATCATTCATGGCCAGTGGAGGCGGCAAGCAGGTTAGAGGTGCAGCAGGCAGCTGACATTGACATTCTCCTGAACCAAAAACGAGAAGAGTGTATCAAACAAAAAGTAAGACTTTAACCGTTGATTATTGTAGTGGACGAAAATAGACAACGTTATAAAACAAAACATTGAGTATCCTAACAATTTCTTTCAGTACAGACATTTTTCCAAATATTTTGTTTTGAAATTGATGATGGTGACATAATCCAATCTGTACAAACTTTTTTAAACGATTTAGAGTCAAAATTTTTCTTAAATACTTAATTAAGAATCTTGGGTTTTGATCAAACCTGCTTATGTAAATTAAAATCAAATCAAAGACAATTTCTTTTACAGATTCTTTAAGCGAGACTGAACTTCTTAGTATTTGCAACCAGCTAAAACACAACCGGAACTGGGAAGAGGTTCTAAAACAATGGCCTCAAACACTAAAATTGCGTCGAAATATGATCGACAAAAATGATGACCCTAGTCTTCAACAAATTTTTCAGGACTGGCCGCTGTATAAATACTCTAGAGCGCAAGAAATGGTACGTAAAAAAGTTACGCTGCTTCAAAGAAGTACTAACATAAGTAAATATTGAAACATTAAGGGTATTCATGCAACGACGTTAACTTTAACATACACGTTTCATAAACGCCCTTTAAAGCTGATCTGGTAAAATAATCAGCTGTTTCTTAAAAGTCGAGATTTAAAATTTAAATAATTTAATTTCTTCTAACTACCTATAGTTTTATAAAATTTCTTATTTGCTTTTCAAATATGTACTCTAAAACTTAGTAATGAAAAGACACTTTTTTCTTCTTTTAATAACAATTGTTGGTTTCTCTTCAGATTGAAATAGACTACAATTTCTTGAAGCCTGGAAAAACGTTCAAATTTGAAAAATGGGAAACTTTTTGTAAACATGCCTTAGATTTTTTTTTTGGAAGGATTAAGACAACTTTTCTCAAAACATATCTGCAAGACTTTAAGGAAAAGCTCGACACGCTTGATTCCGGTTAGTTTTGACTTTATTAATTGTACTAAATACAAACTAGAGTAGTCTTTATATTATGGTATTTTTGAAAAGTATACGGTTGGCCTAAATAAGATCCAAATAATGAAAAAATAATCCCCTTACTTAGTTCGAATTGTCATCCCCTATAGTAGCTGTAAGCTGTTATTTACATTGAATATACGCTGGATAAAGCTGCAAAAAGCTAGGATGTGTGAAACCAAAGAAGAAACAAACAGGACAGGAGGACGGATGTAATTGCCTTCGCTTTTTTCTGAACTAATATTTACTTTAAATGACCGAAAATTTATTGAAAAACAACGTAAACCAAAAACAACTTGTATAATTTTTATCAAGAAAATGTATACAAAATTAAAGATTAATTAATTACTTTAAAAAGAGCTGAAAAATAATATTGTTAATGTTCCCCTTGGTTTTCAATAAATTTTTGTCCATTTTAATTTTTTTTTTTTTTCAGAAAACTGCCTTACCCTTTTAAGTGAGGGCAAATATGTAGAACTCCTTTTCACACAATTTTTTTCTTGTTTCGATTAAATCTTTCACACCATAGCTTTTTCACACATTTTAAAGAATTACCCCGTATTCAATAAAAAATACTACAAGTAGCCTTCCCCACCCCTAATGGCGTCTATAAATTATGGATTTAAAAATCTGAAAAATAGGGAATGATTTTAACATCATTTGGATCTGATTTAGTACCATTGAAGATGGAATTTTTTTAACAACTATCCTAATACATAATGTACCTACATATAACAAAAAATATAATTTTCTGTTTACATTATATTTACAGACAATATCAACATTGGATACACCACTCTCCTACACGGAGTTTTGACACCAGCAGCCAGGAAGTTCCAGGGAAAAATGAAAAAGTTCACGATCGACGATTCAATCTCAGCGTTCACTTTAGAGGTGCAGCGGGCAGCTGACATTGACGTTCTCCTGAACCAAAAACGAGAAGAGTGCATCAAACAAAAAGTAAGACTTCAACCGTTAATAATTGTAGTGGGCGAAAAGTTTAATTTTAAATACTTTTACGTATCAATAGACAACGTTAAGTACAAAATGACAAGTTATCTAGAATGTATTGATTTTTATATTAAAATGTCATATATTTTAAACATTGAGTATCCTCCACAATGTCTTTCAGTGTGGACATTTTTCCAAACATTTTGTTTTGAAATTGATGATGGTGACATAATCCCATGTGTACAAACTTTTCTAAACGATGTAGAAACACAATTTTCTTAAACAAACAATTTTTTTGTACATCCTGGGCTTCAATATTAGATCTGTGTAGCTGTGAAGTGATACATTTTTCAAAACTTCTCTTTTTCGTAATTCGAGTCTGGATGATCGTGAAAAAGTGAAATCAATTTTAAAAATTTCGTTCTTTTTCCCGGTCATTTACAATCTAATTACAAATGTACGCGTGAATTTTTTGTAAAATTTATCACTTCACAGATCCACAGATCAAGAACTGACCCCCTGGTTATATTAAATGTATTTATATTCCTAAAACACAAAATATGTTTGGGTTATTTGATGCCCTTTATTATATTTATTGTAATAGTATTCTTAAAATACAAAATATGTTTTTTCTTAATTCTTATAAAATAAAATTCAGAGTTCAAATTCAAATTTATGTTTCGGCTTTTTCATGACCTCGGTTATCCAGTTAAATGAGACGCGCTAAAAGATAAAAAATTTTGGAAACCTTTCTTTATTAGGAAGAATAACCTTATAGGATTGTCTATATTAACACCTAAAACCTGCTATATCTGCCTTAGAACTCAGGTTGCTTAACACTTTTATTTCAGGTAAACAATTGGTTAAAAACACCCTATTGGAGGGAAAAATTACCTTTGAAAACTAGCATAAATTACCCTAGTTGGAGGTAAAATCACCTTAGAAAACTAACATAAATTAACCTAGATATAAGGCAAATATCTAAAACGATGCCTTAGATACTAAGGTGGTTTAGCACCTTGCTAGGGTAAATGATTGGTAAAAAACACCCTATTGGAGGGTACAATTACCTTAGAAAACTAACATAAACTACCCTAGGTGAAAGTAAAACCACCCTAGCAAACTGACATATACTACCCTTGGTGAAGGTAAAACCACCTAAGCAAACTTCCATAATGTACCCTAGGCGGAAGTAAAACCACCCTAGCAAACTTACATAAATTGCTCAAGGTGGAGGTTAAACCACCCTAGCAAACTTACTTTAACTACCCTAGGTGGAGGTAAAATCACCTAAGCAAACTTACATAAATTAGCTAGGTGAAGGTAAAATCACCTTAGCAAACTTGCACAAATTAGCCTAAGTGGAGGTAAAATCACCTTAGCCAACTTACATAAACTACCCTAGGTAAAGGTAAGAGCACCTATGCAAACTTGCATAAATTAGCCTAGGTGGAGGTAAAATCACCTTAGCCAACTTACATAAACTAGCCTAGGTGGAAGGTAAGAGCACCTATGCAAACTTGGCATAAATTACCCTAGGTGGCGGTAAATTCACCTTAGCAAACTTACATAAATTACCCAAGGTGGAGGTAAAACCACCCTAGCAAACATACTTAAACTTCCCTAGGTGGAGGTAAAATCACCTAAGCAAATTAACATAAATTACCCAAGGTGAAGGTAAAATCACCTTAGCAAACTTGCACAAATTAGCCTAGGTGGAGGTAAACTCACCTTAGCCAACTAACATAAACTACCCTAGGTGAAGGTTAGAGCACCTATGCAAACTTGCATAAATTACCCTAGGTGGAGGTAAATTCACTTTAGCAAACTTACATAAATTACCCAAGGTGGAGGTAAAACCACCCTAGCAAACATACTTAAACTTTCCTAGGTGGAGGTAAAATCACTTAAGCCTTGTATATGAAATCCATAGTACTATCATGGTGAATGTCGAATGGACTGCCATCTTCAGATCGATTGTGAAAGAATCTCATCGATTTTCACAGTGGAGAAAATTGAGTTTTGTGGAGAATTTCTAGTAAGAATAAGTAAGGAATACTTATATTTATAATAGTTAGAGTGAAATAGGTAGAATGAATGTTTTTTGTTAGGTTTACATTTTTTTGTGGATTACTTTGCTATGCAAAGGTGCAGAGAATTAAAAAGTGTGAACAAAATTTGGGAATTCTCCTTGGTTTGTTGGGTCTTGTGCGCTTAAAGAGGAAGGGGTGGTTTTTTTTACAACTTGTGTGCAATGCAAGAAGACAATCGTGACGTCGCGTCGGCCGGCGGCGGCATGAAGGTCAAGGCATAGGTAGATTGTTTTTTTTTTTGCTTTCTAGATATTTATGTATGTAGGTCTGTTGGCAAGAATATCAGTCATGCAATAATTCATGAGTTTCATGGCGATGATGTTTTTTGATGAGTATGGCTCATGGTAGGTAGTAAGGTTTGTCGCTTTTTTATTTTAACCTAGAAAGGTAGGTATGTTTGTAGATAATTTGTATTAATATCTAGGTAGGTACTAGGTACATGTAAGAAGGTACGTACCTTATTTGTATGTGAATGTTAATTTATTTATATTATAGATATAAATGAAAGAATACAAATTGCAACAGCTTAAACTAGAAGTATTAAAAGTAGGTAGGTATCTATATTTAAAATTTATATAATAGCAAATTATATTCAGGGTTGCACTAAGAACGTAATTTTGGAAATTCGCACTTTTAATAGGGTAAAACTGAATCAAAGTCAAAAAAACTAACTGCTAAACGCGACTTCGTAGAAACATGATTTTTGTATTTGAAAGATATTGAAAAATTAGGCAACAAAATATGCACAACTTTTTTTTATTTAAAATCTACAAACCGAGATATACCCGGTTTTACAACTGAAAATTGATAAATAGTCGTTTCGAAAAGTACTTAGTAGTTATAAGGGGGTACATTTTTTATTTTTTTTATTTTTACATATTTTTATAGGGGATGATAAAAAAAATTATCCATGTTTAAGCAATTTTTGACAGGATTTTTTTTTCATACCCAAAATGATTTTTGAAAAAGGGTAAATTATTTTCGACAATTTTTCAATCTATATGATTTTTAACGGGTAGTTGGAAAAATCTAAAATTTTAAAATCTTGATATATTTGATGGCAATTAAATGGTAAAAATGTTATCTTTCTAACTTATCATTTGACAGATTTATTGAAGAAAGGGTAAACATTTTGAATTTTTTTTTTTGCTTTTTTATTAATATCTTTTCAATAAACAGTGGTAGAGGTTTCCAATATACTAATGAATTATAGCTATATGTTCCAGGAATTTGTATAAAAAAATTATATTTGTATTGTACTATTGAGCTGATAAATTAACAATATATAATTTTTACACATATTACTTAATACCATGTGAGTGTAGGCATGGATTGAATTGGTTTTTTCTTATATTTAATCTCAATAAAATAACCATTAATTTGATTACTCATTTTTTAATCTGTACCTCCTTTATTAGTGTCACAATTGATTTTTTAAAATTCATAAAAATTCAAATAAAATCCATAAGATTTACTTTGCTTTGTTCATTGTCAACAATCGTTTAATATTATAACTATTTTTCTGCCAATTTTCACAACTTAAACTTGACGATAATCAACTGGTTGCTGAAATGATCATTTACCCGGTTTCTTCTTAGTTTAATGTGAAAGTTGCTTCATTAATTTTGTTCATATCTTGAAAAGTAAAAGTCCTAGGTCCATACGGTTTCCAGCGTTTGACGTAAAATTGACAAGAGCATTAAGTTTGAAAACAAAAATTATGCTTAATTACATACATTTTTGAAAAAAATTAGCTTGAAATTTTTTTTTTCCAAAATTTTTACTTGGAAAATTTATTTTTCAAAAACTATTCACTCGAACAACTTAATTTAAAAATTATATTAAAGAATAGACTTTTGGCTTTTCAATATGCTATTGCGGCACTCTGTTAGTGTTACCGTAATTTTTTAATATTTTTTTTTCTGTTTTAAGTGATTTTTTTTTGGAAATTGCCCCTCCCGCCTAAACGGATGAAAATAGACCCCCTCCCATACGAATCTTGTCTTGTCTAAGTCCAACCTACACGCTCTAGGATTTTATGACACCTTATGCAAACCACCCTATATACACGTACTAAATACCTACTCAAAAAAATAATTTTGGAAGAAAAAAGTACTTTCATAAGTTTCGATTTTCTCTTAAACTAAACTATATATCAGCTCCTGGTTCTTAGCGTTTGACTAAAAACTAATTACAGCAATCGTTTTTGGAACAAAGAATATTACGTAAAATTCTGAAGAAAAAAATGCAAATAAATTTTATTTTTCAATTTTTTTTTTCTAAATTTTGACTTTGAAAAATTTTGTTTCAAAAACTATTCATTGAACATTTTTATTTTGAAAACAATTTGAAACAAAATAGGCTGAAAAAAGCTATCGCATTTTGAGTAATATCGTTGATTTTTAATAATTTTTAATCCATTTAAAGCAAATGTTTTATAAAATTGTCCCTCCCCATAAACGGAGAAAGGTAGAAGTTTTAAGCTTTAAACATAAAAAAAACACTAACTAATTAAAATTATTATAAATTTCTAAAATTGTATTCCATTTAGAAATTTATAAAAAAAAGTTCACGAAAATAGGAACAATTTATAATTATTATTATTGTATTATTTATGCAAAAATTCATATTCAAGTTTTTCAAATTTATTTTACACTTAAATTTAAAAAAAAGGAAAAAATTCCTAACGAAAAAAGTTATTGGTAGGTAGGTATCTACAGGTAGGTACCTACAGGTAGGTACCTACCTGTCTACAATAAAACATTTATTTTGTAAACTAGCTGGAATCAAAAAATCGGAAATTAAAATTAAAATAGGTAAGTAGGTAGGTACCTACCTATTGGCACATTTTGCAATTGGTTGATTTGAAAAAAATAAAATAAAAATTTAGATCTAGGTTTAGTTAAAACAATTTTTTTTAAATGTAGACACCTACGTAGGTATGTATATATAAACCTACCTACCTACCTTGGTATATATAAAAATGAAATTGACCGTCGACTCCGCATAACTGGAGCACCATAATTGCAGACCATTTGTTTCAGTAAAGCGGAGTTTTCAGTTAACCGAATACCGAACTATGGATAACTGAATTTTATTTCAAATAAGCGGAGTTTTTTTCAAAACAAATATTAAATTTCATTTAGCCTGAGAATCAAAAAAAAATGTAGGTATGATTTTTTGTGTCAAAATATGTATGTACCTAATATGTCGTTATATTTCCATATGAAACAATTCAAACAACAAAGGTATTTACATTTTTAATCACAAAACGAATATGAATATATAATAATTAAAAACAAAAAAAATGATCGTTTCCCTTATACGGAGTTGAAAAAGTGAAAAATGTTCCTTTGAGGCACACAATTTTGTTTCAATTATCCCGAGATTGCAATTAAGCGGAGTTCAGTTATGCGAAGCAGTTTTTTTCTTAAAAACGCCTCCGGAATAAATGTCTTGTTTCAGATAACCGATGTTTTCAGTTAAGCGGAGTTGGCTGTACGACGACTGGCTGGACGACTGAAACTTCGTTTCTTCTTTTTTTTAACAATATTTATATAGGTACCTACCTACAAACCTATACGTACATACCTACCTACACCTGAGTATAATTCAATTTTTAGTGCACTGACCGTTTTGCAATTTACATTAATGTTCTCTCTCTGGTTGATTTAAAAAAATAAAAATGTAGGTACCTACCTAGGTACATACCTATGTACATACCTAGGTAGCTTTAATTAAACGAACAATGTTGTAGGTATGTACGTAGGTACAGTTACATACCCAGCTTTAGTTCAAACATTTCTGGGCACAACTAAAACTTATAAAACCAACCTCCTAGGATATTGCCCACTGGCCGAAATTCAACCACCACATTGACAGACTAGTGTCAAATAATAAAATCATATCTACCTATGTAGGTACATACCTATACCTACATGCCTGCTTGTATGATAAATTGTGAATTAAAAGTAGGTAAACAAATACAACCTACCTACCACCAAGCACTTACCTACCTCAACATTGCATAGAAATTCTCACTTTTTTCATAACTTATTTTCATACCTACCTACATATAGTTATGCATTATTTATGGACCTACCTATATTTGTCGGCATAATTAATTGTAAATTTCTTCAAAACATTTCAAGTCAAACTCAAATCATGCAAACAACATTAATATTAATAAAACCTACCATTCATGATTTATACGAATATTATATACCTATGTAGATGTTCCCGCAAAAAAATATGCTCAAAATCTTGCACTTGCAACAAATTTCACGGCAAATAAGAAATCTTTGCAAGACAATTTAATATAAAAACTACCCTCAATAACATACGATTGCATATATACCTACAAATATACTTACACAACATGAACATTATTTTTCTTTCACGCATTAAAAAAAACCTACCCTTGATAATATAAGAATGTATACCTCCACGCATTATTCTTTCCCGCCAAAAAAAACTATATTCCTTGCTTCAAGGTTGTTGACAACGACGACGCAAAAAGCTAACTTACATGTATGTATGTCCACTTCTCTTCTCGCATATAGCATAATCAGTAAATTAAGCAAAAAAAATAACCTTGCATTGCACATTCAATCAAAGAGGATACGAACATTTTTTTGCCATTCTCTTCACCTTTTTCTCATCATTGACGTTGAACAAAACCTTCGATTGGTAATCTCGCTTACTCCATTTGATTCTTACCAGAATCGAAAAAAATACACTCCTCTTGCTCTAACTACTTAGTTTCGATTCTCTGATAAATGGAAGTCTCCCAAAAATTGAAGTCTCCGCCGACAATTGTCTCCCAAAAATGGAAGTCTCCGTAGAGCTAAAGTGGCGCCACCAACGAAGCATTGTTGCACAAAAAAATTTTGTCCATGATAGTACTATAGTTTTCATATACAAGACTTAAGCAAATTAACATAAATTACCTTAAGTGAAGGTAAAATCACCTTAGCAAACTTGCATAAATTAGCCTAGGTGGAGGTAAAATCAACTTAGCAACTTAGTTTAACATCTTGCTTAGGTAAACGATTGGTTAAAACACCCTAGTGAAAGGCTAAATCACCTTAGCAATCTTACATAAATTACCCCAGGTATAAGGCAAATAGGTGACACGCTACCTTAGACAAAATCTAAAAATCTACAAACCGAGATATACCCGGTTTTACAACTGAAAATTGATAAATAGTCGTTTCGAAAAGTACTTAGTAGTTATAATGGGGTACATTTTTTATTTTTTTTATTTTTACATATTTTTATAGGGGATGATAAAAAAAATTATCCATGTTTAAGCAATTTTTGACAGGATTTTTTTTTCATACCCAAAAGGATTTTTGAAAAAGGGTAAATTATTTTGGACAATTTTTCAATCTATATGATTTTTAACGGGTAGTTGGAAAAATCTAAAATTTTAAAATCTTGATATATTTGATGGCAATTAAATGGTAAAAATGTTATCTTTCTAACTTATCATTTGACAGATTTATTGAAGAAAGGGTAAACATTTTGAATTTTTTTTTTTTGCTTTTTTATTAATATCTTTTCAATAAACAGTGGTAGAGGTTTCCAATATACTAATGAATTATAGCTATATGTTCCAGGAATTTGTATAAAAAAATTATATTTGTATTGTACTATTGAGCTGATAAATTAACAATATATAATTTTTACACATATTACTTAATACCATGTGAGTGTAGGCATGGATTGAATTGGTTTTTTCTTATATTTAATCTCAATAAAATAACCATTAATTTGATTACTCATTTTTTAATCTGTACCTCCTTTATTAGTGTCACAATTGATTTTTTAAAATTCATAAAAATTCAAATAAAATCCATAAGATTTACTTTGCTTTGTTCATTGTCAACAATCGTTTAATATTATAACTATTTTTCTGCCAATTTTCACAACTTAAACTTGACGATAATCAACTGGTTGCTGAAATGATCATTTACCCGGTTTCTTCTTAGTTTAATGTGAAAGTTGCTTCATTAATTTTGTTTATATCTTGAAAAGTAAAAGTCCTAGGTCCATACGGTTTCCAGCGTTTGACGTAAAATTGACAAGAGCATTAAGTTTGAAAACAAAAATTATGCTTAATTACATACATTTTTGAAAAAAATTAGCTTGAAACTTTTTTTTTCCAAAATTTTTACTTGGAAAATTTATTTTTCAAAAACTATTCACTCGAACAACTTAATTTAAAAATTATATTAAAGAATAGACTTTTGGCTTTTCAATATGCTATAGCGGCACTCTGTTAGTGTTACCGTAATTTTTTAATATTTTTTTTTCTGTTTTAAGTGATTTTTTTTTTGGAAATTGCCCCTCCCGCCTAAACGGATGAAAATAGACCCCCTCCCATACGAATCTTGTCTTGTCTACACGCTCTAGGCTTTTATGACACCTTATGCAAACCACCCTGTATACACGTACTAAATACCTACTCAAAAAAATAATTTTGGAAGAAAAAAGTACTTTCATAAGTTTCGATTTTCTCTTAAACTAAACTATATATCAGCTCCTGGTTCTTAGCGTTTGACTAAAAACTAATTACAGCAATCGTTTTTGGAACAAAGAATATTACGTAAAATTCTGAAGAAAAAAATGCAAATAAATTTTATTTTTCAATTTTTTTTTTTCTAAATTTTGACTTTGAAAAATTTTGTTTCAAAAACTATTCATTGAACATTTTTATTTTGAAAACAATTTGAAACAAAATAGGCTGAAAAAAGCTATCGCATTTTGAGTAATATCGTTGATTTTTAATAATTTTTAATCCATTTAAAGCAAATGTTTTATAAAATTGTCCCTCCCCATAAACGGAGAAAGGTAGAAGTTTTAAGCTTTAAACATAAAAAAAACACTAACTAATTAAAATTATTATAAATTTCTAAAATTGTATTCCATTTAGAAATTTATAAAAAAAAGTTCACGAAAATAGGAACAATTTATAATTATTATTATTGTATTATTTATGCAAAAATTCATATTCAAGTTTTTCAAATTTATTTTACACTTAAATTTAAAAAAAAGGAAAAAATTCCTAACGAAAAAAGTTATTGGTAGGTAGGTATCTACAGGTAGGTACCTACAGGTAGGTACCTACCTGTCTACAATAAAACATTTATTTTGTAAACTAGCTGGAATCAAAAAATCGGAAATTAAAATTAAAATAGGTAAGTAGGTAGGTACCTACTTATTGGCACATTTTGCAATTGGTTGATTTGAAAAAAATAAAATAAAAATTTAGATCTAAGTTTAGTTAAAACAATTTTTTTTAAATGTAGACACCTACGTAGGTATGTTTATATAAACCTACCTACCTACCTTGGTATATATAAAATTGAAATTGACCGTCGACTCCGCATAACTGGAGCACCATAATTGCAGACCATTTGTTTCAGTAAAGCGGAGTTTTCAGTTAACCGAATACCGAACTATGGATAACTGAATTTTATTTCAAATAAGTGGAGTTTTTTTCAAAACAAATATTAAATTTCATTTAGCCTGAGAATCAAAAAAAAAATGTAGGTATGATTTTTTGTGTCAAAATATGTATGTACCTAATATGTCGTTATATTTCCATATGAAACAATTCAAACAACAAAGGTATTTACATTTTTAATCACAAAACGAATATGAATATACAGGGTGTCCCATTAACAATGGTCCAAACTGAAATTGGTGATAGGCCAGGTGATGAACTATTAGAATTTGGTAACTTTTCCATACCGAATCATAGCAGTTCTCGAGTACCGGCTATTTTTTGAAATTTGAAAAAAATCTAACTTTGAACCAGTTTTTTGCTCACCCTGTCCATAATTGGTTTTTGATTTTTACAAATTTTGCATTAAAAAATTCACTTATAGTTTCACTAACTTTACTGAGTAAAATATTTTTAATTGGCGTCACCTTTTGCCTACAAATCAGTAGTTAGTATTGAACTTTGCCAAAATTAATTTTTGACCACAATCTTCTGATGAGCCCCCTGAATAAAATTCGTATGGCTCAATACAGGTTTCGTATTTCAAAAATTGCCAATTTTTCTGTAGTTTCAAAAAAGGTATTAAACTTGCCAAAGCTATGTTTAAATAGACAGTTATAACCGTTTGAACCCAATCAAACAGGTTCAAAATCAAACAAAAATAAAACATTTTTGTTCAAATATTTCGATAAAATTAGAATTTCACTTCAAATATAACTCCGAAAGAGCTGAATTTTGGTTAAGATCTTCGTTTTAATGTCTTACGCATTTCTTAAATAAATACCTTAAATTTTGACAAGGACTTTTAATGCTATGATTCGGTATGGAAAAGTTACCAAATTCTAATAGTTCATCACCTGGCCTATCACCAATTTCAGTTTGGACCATTGTTAATGGGACACCCTAATAATAATTAAAAACAAAAAAAATGATCGTTTCCCTTATACGGAGTTGAAAAAGTGAAAAATGTTCCTTTGAGGCACACAATTTTGTTTCAATTATCCCGAGATTGCAATTAAGCGGAGTTCAGTTATGCGAAGCAGTTTTTTTCTTAAAAACGCCTCCGGAATAAATGTCTTGTTTCAGATAACCGATGTTTTCAGTTAAGCGGAGTTGGCTGTACGACGACTGGCTGGACGACTGAAACTTCGTTTCTTCTTTTTTTTAACAATATTTATATAGGTACCTACCTACAAACCTATACGTACATACCTACCTACACCTGAGTATAATTCAATTTTTAGTGCACTGACCGTTTTGCAATTTACATTAATGTTCTCTCTCTGGTTGATTTGAAAAAATAAAAATGTAGGTACCTACCTAGGTACATACCTATGTACATACCTAGGTAGCTTTAATTAAACGAACAATGTTGTAGGTATGTACGTAGGTACAGTTACATACCCAGCTTTAGTTCAAACATTTCTGGGCACAACTAAAACTTATAAAACCAACCTCCTAGGATATTGCCCACTGGCTGAAATTCAACCACCACATTGACAGACTAGTGTCAAATAATAAAATTATATCTACCTATGTAGGTACATACCTATACCTACATGCCTGCTTGTATGATAAATTGTGAATTAAAAGTAGGTAAGCAAATACAACCTACCTACCACCAAGCACTTACCTACCTCAACATTGCATAGAAATTCTCACTTTTTTCATAACTTATTTTCATACCTACCTACATATAGTTATGCAGTATGTATGGACCTACCTATATTTGTCGGCATAATTAATTGTAAATTTCTTCAAAACATTTCAAGTCAAACTCAAATCATGCAAACAACATTAATATTAATAAAACCTACCATTCATGATTTATACGAATATTATCTACCTAGGTAGATGTTCCCGCAAAAAAATATGCTCAAAATCTTGCACTTGCAACAAATTTCACGGCAAATAAGAAATCTTTGCAAGACAATTTAATATAAAAACTACCCTCAATAACATACGATTGCATATATACCTACAAATATACTTACACAACATGAACATTATTTTTCTTTCACGCATTAAAATAAACCTACCCTTGATAATATAAGAATGTATACCTCCACGCATTATTCTTTCCCGCAAAAAAAAAACTATATTCCTTGCTTCAAGGTTGTTGACAACGACGACGCAAAAAGCTAACTTACATGTATGTATGTCCACTTCTCTTCTCGCATATAGCATAATCAGTAAATTAAGCAACAAAAATAACCTTGCATTGCACATTCAATCAAAGAGGATACGAACATTTTTTTGCCATTCTCTTCACCTTTTTCTCATCATTGACGTTGAACAAAACCTTCGATTGGTAATCTCGCTTACTCCATTTGATTCTTACCAGAATCGAAAAAAATACACTCCTCTTGCTCTAACTACTTAGTTTCGATTCTCTGATAAATGGAAGTCTCCCAAAAATTGAAGTCTCCGCCGACAATTGTCTCCCAAAAATGGAAGTCTCCGTAGAGCTAAAGTGGCGCCACCAACGAAGCATTGTTGCACAAAAAAATTTTTTCCATGATAGTACTATAGTTTTCATATACAAGACTTAAGCAAATTAACATAAATTACCTTAAGTGAAGGTAAAATCACCTTAGCAAACTTGCATAAATTAGCCTAGGTGGAGGTAAAATCACCTTAGCAAACTTACATAAACTACCCTAGGTGAAGGTAAGAGCACCTATGCAAACTTGCATAAATTACCCAAGGTGGAGGTAAAACCACCCTAGCAAAATTACATTAATTACCCTAGGTGTAGGTAACATCACCTAAGCAAACTTACATAAATTACCCTAGGTGAAGGTAAAATCACCTTAGCAAACTTGCATAAATTACCCTAGGTGGAGGTAAAATCACCTTAGCAACCATACATAAATTACCCTAGGTGAAGGAAAAATCACCCTAGCAAACTTGCATAAATTACCCTAGGTATAAGGTAAACATCTGGTATGATACGTTAGATACTAAGGTAGTTTAACATCTTGCTTAGGTAAACGATTGGTTAAAACACCCTAGTGAAAGGCTAAATCACCTTAGCAATCTTACATAAATTACCCCAGGTATAAGGCAAATAGGTGACACGCTACCTTAGACACTAAGGTAGTTTAACACCTAAGCATAGGTAAACGATTGGTATAAGGTATAACGTATAAAGGAATGCTACCTAAGATACTAGGGCAGTTTAGCACCTTGCTAAGGTAAACAATTTGTACAAAACACCCTAGCGAAAGGTAAAATTACCACCACAGCCTTAGGTAAATCAACACAGTTATAAGGTAAACTGATTAGGTAAAATCACCTAAGTGAATCTAACACAAAATAAGCTATTTTAAGGTAAAATAATATTTACGCAAGCAAAATAAGCTATATTACCTAAAATGTTCGTAGGCTCAAATGGGCGCTAGCAGATTGGTAAACCAGCCCCCGATTTTGCGTAGATTTACATCGATTTTTCTTTGGGTGTAAATAGATTTTTTTTTTATGTCCCGATTTGTCTCGGTTTTTGGGCCCTGACGTCCCGATATTAACCAAATTTAATCTGGTAGCCCTATACTCTAGGTCTTCACTAACCCAATCAGAATCTTCCACCGAAACGATTTCTTCACCTTTGCCTGAATTTTTTATTAATATATATGATTAAAAAAAATAAATAAGGTATTTGTATTTTATATGCAAAAGTATTTATATCTTCAATTATTTCTTCTTGAATCACGTCTTGTACGGTGCTGGGAAACCATAGTCCATCAAACCATTTGAACTGATATTTTCCTTCACATATTGCCCATCCGTAATCTTCTGGATTCAAGGACGTCGGAATTTTTGTATGTGCATTTCTCGACATGGAAGAAATGTACATCGGTGCTGGTTCAATTCGGTCTGGCAAGGAGGTAAGGAAGACGCATCAAAATTATGCAATTTCTTTTTTGAAATAGTTCATACAAATTTTTAACTTTGTATGTTTTTAAAAATAATTTAAATCAAAATTTGTTTACAGAATCGAGGGATTTAAAACTATATAAACTACAGACAAATTCATCAAAACTCTCTAGAGCTGGCCACGAGACGAAGTTAAACGTAGTTTAGGTATTCTCGCTATGGTCTCAGTATCGAGGCATTTAAAATAAATTGTTGAATTTAAAAATGCAATTCTCAATTTTTTATTTTTTCTGGTGATACCACCGAAAGTTTTGGTAAATTTCGGTCCAAAAACTTTGGTCCCGTATCAGATGTTTTGAAGATAGTTTCGTCGCCGCTCTTCTCGTTCGCTTTGGTTTACCGAAACGACTTGCAGTATCGTTGCCAGCTCTACAACTCTCTACTATACAGATGTTGATATCTAATGTTTACTAATATGTACAGTTAAACTAGATCGTGGCCATTAGTATTTTCATTTATTATCACTTTTTCCGAGTTCAATTAATAGAAGATCTGTAAGTTTTGGATGATATAATTTTCGATAGCACTTACCGTTTCGGAGTTATAGGTGAAAACCCGATATTTTTGACATTCAACCTTGAATAACTATTTAATCCAGTGCAATTATAATCTCACCCTGCAGTTTGTACCACCCCCAAATTTTTTTTTATTCGATAGAGAGTTGATCGAATATGATAAATCTCAGTTTTCGCATTCGTAACATTTACCGTTTTGCCGCCATTTTGTATTTTACTTTTTACTAAATATCTCGATTCATATTAGTCCTACAAAAAAAATTTTAAGACATAAAATGCGTAGAATAAAATTTCCTATTTTATGTGTTATCTCTACCGACGCAAGCCAGCAATCATGGAAACCAGAAAGTATTCCCTGTTTTGGTGGAATATTTCAAATATTTCATTGTAATGCTAGGTTTCCACTTGTCATTGAAAAGACGCAAATTGACAAAGTTTCCAGGACAGGATGGCTTTTACCAACACAAAAAGCTAAGAAAATAGTAGTAGCGAGCAACTATAACTCACCCTGTCTTGGAATGTTTGCCAATTTGCGTCTTTTCAATGACAAGTGGAAACCTAGCAAAATAATTCAAAAATAATAATATGAGTGAATATAAAAATAGTTGATATTAAAGCAATGAAAGATGAAACATCGGACACGATATCCAATTACTTGCTTTCGACTTTAAAAATATCGACTTATCTTGGAAATGCATTGCAATGTCTGCGGTTAATTGTAACACAAATTTTGGTGGTTTGAAACATGCCGGAAAGAATAATGTATTTCATAAACTACAAATTAATGGATATTCAAATTTGATTGGAATCGGATGCCCCGCTCATATTTTGCACAACAATGTTCAATTCAGATTTGACGGGTGCCTTTGGATGTAGAAAGCATTGTAGTGAAAATATACAACCACTTTTCCGTTTTTACCGTTCGAACGGAAAAACTGAAAGTTTTTAGTGAATCTGTGCAAAATGAGTATAAAAAGCTTCTAACCCCAGTAACATTGTTGGAGCTAGTTGAAGCAAAACTGTTCTTCTACAGCTCTAATATAGTGTAATCTAAGGCTATAGCTCTGTTAGAGTTTATAATACAGCTCTTTTTATTTCTTTTAAAAATTGTGCTCTAAAACAGAGGTTCTGGAATGGTTTCAGCTCTAGCAACTAATAACGTCTCAAGGTTCAAAAATATGCTCCTTACTGGAGTTTACAACATTCAAAATAGAGCATTGTCTAACTATCAGCGCTCAACGAGTTATTATAGGGCTTTCAACAACACATGGACAAAATATTAACGCATGCGCCTACCAAAACGTCGAAACATAGCTCTAATAGAACCACACTAAAAATGCGTATAGAGCTAAATACTAATACTTTCACACAAAAAAACATGAACAGAGCTATTGTAAAACCAACACTGATTTTGCAGGGTGTTACAAACTTATATAAATTCAACAAAATTAATTCAATAAAAAATAAAGAAATAAAAATAACCATGAGTCGAAAATAAATAAAGCCGTGTTTTTTGAGAGAGTGACTAGCAACTCAGTAAAAGTTTTACACGGAAAACACAAACAAAATTCTCTATAATAATTTGTTTTGTTATTGTTTGGCGTGTAAACATTTAGCTGAGTAACTATTCACTCTTTCAAAAAACACGACTTAAATTAATTTCCCTTTAAAAGCGTTTTAGAGAAGGAAGTTGTATTAATTATAATTATTTATAATTTTTTTCTATACCCTAAGAAAGCTTTAAAACTTATCGAAATTTAGCTGAAGCTGAATCACAAAAAAAAAACTTGCTCGTTAAGTTAAAAGTGCATCTCAGGGACACCTACTCTTTAAATAAAAATATACAAGGTATTTGCTGTGCAGAATATTCACTCTTTCTTTTATTTTCTAAAACACCCTATCTTAACTAATATATAAAAGTCTTTTTTTGTTTTCTTGTCAGGTTGGCTGTACGGGTGTCCAAACTAACAACAAAACAATCAAAATACTAACTTTTTTTATGGCATCAACAATGTCTACACCCCTGCTATCCGATAGATAGCTTCTAAAAAAAAATAAACTTAAATTTTTTTAGAAATCTTTAACAATAATAAAAAAATGTTGCCTATATGAAATTTGTTTTTTTGTTTTTTTATTAATATCTTTTTAATTACCAGTCGTAGAGGTTTGCAATGTACCAATAAATTATAGCTATATGTCCTAGGAACTTGTCTAAAAAAAATTATATTCCTATTGTACCGTTGAGCTAAGAAATTCACAATATAATATTGTTCACACATATTACTTAATAACTTGTGGGTGTGTGCAGGGATTGATTTAATTTTTTCTTATATTTAATCTCAATAGTATAGCCATTAATTTGATATCTCACTTTTTAATCTACCTCCTAAATTAGCGTCACAATTGATTTTTTAAAATTCATAAAAAATCGAATAAAATCCATAGAAATGTTCCGCTTTGTTCATTATCAACAATCGTCTACCAGTGGAGAGCACCGTTATCTCAATTGAATTTCTAATTGGAGTTCTTTTAATATACAAAATCATAACTTCATTTCTACTCAGACGATTATTAAAGTTTTGATCTCAGAATTTAGCTATGAGATATGGCTAAATTTGTGTATAAAAATTATTGAGGGGGGTGAACAATTTCATACTAAAAGGGTGTGTAAATGACCCGTCAAATTTATATTACATATATTAAATTCAAAACTTGATGAAATTTTTTTTTTATTTTAAAAAGCTAATGATGTACGTTTATAGGTGTTACCTTCTTCTATAAATATGTCAATAATTTTGTGTTTCTTAATCTAACGGGAAAAAAAGTACGGGTAATTTAATAAATAAATCACAAAAAAATCTACATTTAGACAACTTTAGAGGTTTCAAAATTGAGCAAACCTTAATAGTTCATAATAAATTATACATGAAATTTAAATAGAAATTTATAACTTAAATTTGAGTGTAAAAATTATTGCAAAATATTAAAAAAATGTGTACTAAAATGCGTTTTAATGAAAAATCAACTTATTTGTTCGTAATTTAAATTCAAAAGTTAATCAAAATTTTATATATTTGAAAAAAAACAAAGGATGCACATTTATAGGTGTAGCTTTCTTTTACAGACATGTGATAATTTTGTATTTGTAAATCTAACGGGAAAAAAGTAGGGGCAATTTAATAAAATAAATCACAAAAAAGCTTTATTTATCCAAATTAAGAGGTTTAAAACTTGAGTTATACTTAATAATTCATAACAAATGATACATGAATTTGAGATAAAAATTTATAATATAAATTCCAGTGTTAAAATTTTTGCAAAATCTTAAAAAAATTCATACTAAAAATGTGATTTAGTGAAAAATCAATTCAATTTTTGGTACTTTAAATGCAAAAGTTAATAAAAAATTGATAAATTTTGAAAAACAAAACAAACACACCAATTGCTCTAATCCTCTTCTAAAATATTGCTAATAAATGTTTAGTGATTATTTCAACAAAAACCACTGTAAAATTAGTTTTATTGATTTATTTACCAAAAAATCATGCCTTTTCAACGAATTTTATTTTTATAATTTCACCACGCCCATAAAATATTTTCAAATTTAAAAATTATAAATCCTGAAAATCTGATAAAAATTTTGATATATAAAAAATAAATGGCCTTTGCTCACAAGCTGCACAAAATAATTTCAAATATTAAAATTTTACATTAGAAATATTTTTTACAGATAAAATCCAGAAAAATTTAAAAATTGTCAATTTGTCTGCATAAAATTGGCTATAAATCGGAAAGTACGAGTTCGAATTTCAAAATTAAGATGTTGATGGAAAGGTCATTGTCTCACTATTTGAATACATACAAAACATTAATAGACGTCCATACAATTTTAAAGACTAATACGCTTAAACAGATAAAATAGCATTATTTTGACTAAATAGTGAATATTGTTACTTTTTATTTAACCGATTATCAAAATTTAAATTTTGTGATAATCGATACGAATCAACAATTGTTTTGGTATATAAAACATATTTCTACGATAACCAAAAGCTTTAATATGGATTTTTAAACATAACTGAAAGAAAAATTTTGCAAAAATCCAGTGGTCGATAATTTTTTTTCTTTTTGCTAAAATATACGTAAAATACCTGTAAATGGCCATACCATGGTTAATACTTTTTGATATTTATAAATGAGGTATCAAATGAAAGGTTACAAAACATAAAAAATTATAAAAATAAAAAATAATTCACTTTCATCACAAAATAAATTGTTAAAAGAGAAAGAATTTGCCATAATGCAAAAAATTCATACCTTTTGAGTGTATTTACTTAGAAAATTGTTAAAAGTTAATGAAAAATTTAAAAATTTTGAAAAACTAATGACACAATTAAAGGTGTTACATTCTTCTACAAATATTTTAGTAATTTTATATTTGTAAATCTAAAGGGAAAAAAAGTAGGGGCAATTTAATGAGATAAATCACAATAAAGCTCCATTTAGCCAATTTAAAGAGGCTTCAAACTTGAGTAATACTTAATAGTTCTTAACAATTGATACATGAATTTGAGGTAGAAATATATAATCTAAATTGCTGTTTTAAAGATTTGGAAAATCTTAGAAAAAATTCATACAAAAAATGTGATTTAGTGAAAAATCAATTCGATTTTTGGTACTTTCAGTGCAAAACTTAATACAAAATTGATAAATTTTGAAAAACAAAACCAACACACCAATTGATCTAATCCTCTTCTTAAATATTGTTACTAAAAGTTAAGTGATTATTGCAACAAAAGCTATACTAAAATTAGTTTTATTGATTTATTTACACAAAAAAATGCAGAATCGATCATGCTTTTTCAACGACTTTTATTTTTATATTTTCACCACGCCCATAAAATATTTTTAAATTTAAAAATTATAAATCCTGAAAGTCTAATAAATATGTTGATATATTAAACATAACTGTGCGTTGCTCACAAGCTTCACAAAATAATTTCAAATATTAAAATTTTACATAAGAAATATTTTTTACAGATAAAATCCAGAAAAAAAATTTAAAATTGTCAATTTGTCTGCATAAAATTAGCTATAAATCAAAAAGTACTTATCCGAATTTTAAAATTTAGATGTCTATGGAAAGGTCATTATCTCACTATTTAAATAAATACAAAATATTAATACACAACAATACAAATTTAAAGACTTATACGGTTGAAAAGATAAAATTGCATTATTTTGATTAAATAGTGAATATTATAATATTTTATGTAACCGATTATCGAAATTTAAATTTTATAATAATTTATACCAATCAAAAATTATTTTGGTATATAAAACATATTCCTTCGATAACCGTAAGCTTTAATATGGATTTTTAAACATAATTGAAAGAAAAATTTTGCAAAAATCCAGTCTGGTCGATAAAATTGTTTCTTTTTGGAAAAATATACTTAAGATACCTGTAAATAGCCATAACTTGGGCAATACTTTTTTGATATTTATAAATAAGGTATCCAATGAAAGGTTATAAGACATACAAAATTATAAAAATAAAAAATAATTCACTTTCATGACAAAATAAATTGTTAAAAGAGAAAGAATTTGCCATAATGCGAAAAATTCATACCTTTTGAGTGTAGTTACTTAGAAAATTGTTAAAAGTTAATGAAAAATTTATAAATTTTGAAAAACTAATAACACACAATTATATGTGTTACATTCTTCTACAAATATGTTAGAAATTTTATATTTGTAAATCTAAAGGAAAAAAAGTAGGGGCAATTTAATGAGATAAATCACAATAAAGCTCCATTTAGCCAAATTTAGAGGCTTCAAACTTTAGTAATGCCTGATAGTTCATAACAAATGATACTAACAAATGATATAGACTACGGTAGAAATTTATTATCTAAATTTTTGTGTTAAAATGTTTGCAAAATCTTAAAAAAAAACCATATTAAAAATGTGATTTAGTGAAAAATTAATTCTATTTTTGGTACCTTTAAAGCAAAAGTTAATACAAAATTGATAAATTTTGAAAAACAAAACGAACAATACCAATTGCTCTAATCCTCTTCTAAAATATTGCTAATAAATATTAAGTGATCATTTCAACAAAAGCCACTCCAGAATTAGATTAATTGATTTATTTACCAAACAAAATGCAAAATGGATCATGGATACAAAACATAACTGTGCGTTGCTCACAAGCTTCACAAAATAATTTCAAATATTAAAATTTTACACTAGAAATATTTTTTACAGATAAAATCCAGAAAAAAATTAAAAATTGTCAATTTATCTGCATTTTTTTGGAAAGGTCGTTGTCTCACTATTTAAATACAATCAAAATATTAAGAGAAAACCATACAATTTTAAAGACTGATTCGATTAAACAGTTGGCAGGATTATGAACATGTCCAGAAAAAATCCAATGGAGTCCGAAAAATCTATGTCCACATGCAGCGAACGACATGGCGAAAAATATAACTTTTTGAACAAGACATAAGCGTTGTACAAAGCTTAGCTATGAGATTTGACGTTTCAAGTGCGTATGAATTTTTTGCCAGGTTTTTGTTGAATGTGTAAGTGAATGTAAGAATGTTGGAAAATATAATAAGTAGTGATGAAAGGCTAATGAATGGCATGATATAATTCTCAAGTAAGTAAAAATGCGCTGGTTGTTGATTGGATTGTGGTGGAAGGTAAAACCTTAACCAATCATGTTTGATTTTCATGGTCGGTTAAAATTTAGTTATGCTGAAATCAACACGGCGAATACTTTCACAATCTCCCAAATCAGTGAGAAACATTCGCTCCGTAGAGTAAATCATTCACATGTATAACAAAAATGATAACAGCAATGCTATAAGAGCAAAAACTGCCGTATTACAGCTCCTCTCTTCTGTGCGTTGCAGGTCGTGTGTCGAAATGTCAAAATCTAAGGGCACCAATCGATTAAGGAGGGTTTTATTACCTAATGTCTCGGTCAGCACTTTAGCACCAACAGAAAATAAGAAATTTCACTTTTCAATTTGAAAGGTGTCGAAATGTCAAGATCTGAAAGCGGCAATCGATTTAGGAGGTGGATTTTGCACTCTAAGTCCAGTGGAAATCAAAAAAATCGCACTTGACAGTTGACAGTGATGATGGTGAAATGTCAAAAATCCGAAAAATCACACCTTTTGCTTTGACAGTTGATAGGTGGGGGCGATATAGCAAACCATACAATTTTTTAAAATATTTTCTTACAAGCAGGTGTCTTTAGCATAGATATTTAGAAGTACGTGAATAAGCTTTTATATTTATAATAATTAACACTTGCACAATATTTCTATCCTTTGAAAATTGAGAACATAAATGATGTCGAAAATTTATTGATGTCATTCATCGAATTTATTTCAGAGATATTCACGATAGCAGAAATATTTTCAAGGAAAACTATTTTCGACGGGAAATTTTTTTTTTTCAAGATTTGTTGACAAACTATCCTTTATCAAAAGGGACCCGGGCAACGCCGGGTGTTTCCGCTAGTTTTATATAAAGCACTGAAAGCAAATCTGTCACCTTGTGGCTACTAGCTCTGAAATAACGCTATTACAGCTCTGAAGCTCTATTACAGCTCTATGGAAAAGAAACTTTTACCCTAATAAAAATATGGCGATGAAAAGAAAAATGATTCGAATAACCAATTTTTTTTTCAATATTTTTCGATTAAAAAACACAACACAATTTTTAATTTTTAAACAAAATATTTTATTAATAATTGACAATCGTTCTCAAGATTTTTTTGTTTCGTTCAGGTTAAAATTTTTCAAAATCTCAGTAATATTTATAATTCCGGAGGCGCGTTGTAATTTCGCGGAGTACCTTCAATAAATTTGTGATAAAACAAAACGCGCACTTAAAATTCAGAATTATTTTAATGAAAAATATAATAATTCCCTTATTCTGTTCGAATATAAAAAATAACTTATCTTGTTGTTTGGGTTTTTTTGTGCAAATTACCGGTTTCTTACTTGTTTTGAGATATTTCCGAATATCTCGTTATTGGCTTTTTTGATTTTGTCAACATTTGGAATTCGGTAGGTACTTCTAAGTTAGTCAAAAATATATTGGTCAAAATATTTTAACTTAAGTAAAGTGTTATGTTATGAGACAGTACGATGCTAAACTTGTTTTAAATTTATTAATTAAAAATGATTTAACATTGCACTAAATCGACTAAAATTTGCGCCATTGTATTTAAGATTTGTATAAATAGATTTTTTCTTATGTCCCGATTTGTCTCGGTTTTGGGGCCCTGGCGTCCCGATATTAACCAAATTTAATCTGGCAGCCCTATACTCTAGGTCTTCACTAACCCAATCAGAATCTTCCACCGAAACGATTTCTTCACCTTTGCCTGAATTTTTTATAAATATATATGAATACAAAAAATAAATAAGGTATTTGTATTTTATATGCAAAACTATTTATATCTTCAATTATTTCTTCTTGAATCACGATTTGTACGTTGCTGGGAAAACATAGTCCATCAAACCATTTGAACTGATATTTTCCTTCACATATTGCCCATCCGTAATCTTCTGGATTCAAGGACGTCGGAATTTTTGTATGTGCATTTCTCCACATGGAAGAAATTTACATCGGTGCTGGTTCAATTCGGTCTGGCAAGGAGGTAAGGAAGACGCATCAAAATTATGCAATTTCTTTTTTTTGAAATAGTTCATCTAAATTTTTAACTTTGTATGTTTTTAAAAATAATTTAAATCAAAATTTTTTTACAGAATCGAGGGATTTAAAACTATATAAACTACAGACAAATTCATCAAAACTCTCTAGAGCTGGCCACGAGACGAAGTTAAACGTAGTTTAGGTATTCTCGCTATGGTCTCAGTATCGAGGCATTTAAAATAAATTGTTGAATTTAAAAATGCAATTCTCAATTTTTTATTTTTTCTGGTGATACCACCGAAATTTTTGGTAAATTTCGGTCCAAAAACTACGGTCCCGTATCAGATGTTTTGAAGATAGTTTCGTCGCCGCTCTTCTCGTTCGCTTTGGTTTACCAAAACGACTTGCAGTATCGTTGCCAGCTCTACAACTCTCTACTATACAGATGTTGATCTCTAATGTTTGCTAATATGTACAGTTAAACTAGATCGTGGCCATTAGTATTTTCATTTATTATCACTTTTTCCGAGTTCAATTAATAGAAGATCTGTAAGTTTTGGATGATATAATTTTCGATAGCACTTACCGTTTCGGAGTTATAGGTGAAAACCCGATATTTTTGACATTCAACCTTGAATAACTATTTAATCCAGTGCAATTATAATCTCACCCTGCAGTTTGTACCACCCCCAAATTTTTTTTTATTCGATAGAGAGTTGATCGAATATGATAAATCTCAGTTTTCGCATTCGTAACATTTACCGTTTTGCCGCCATTTTGTATTTTACTTTTTACTAAATATCTCGATTCATATTAGTCCTACAAAAAAAATTTTAAGACATAAAATGCGTAGAATAAAATTTCCTATTTTATGTGTTATCTCTACCGACGCAAGCCAGCAATCATGGAAACCAGAAAGTATTCCCTGTTTTGGTGGAATATTTCAAATATTTCATTGTAATGCTAGGTTTCCACTTGTCATTGGAAAGACGCAAATTGACAAAGTTTCCAGGACAGGATGGCTTTTACCAACACAAAAAGCAAAGAAAATAGTAGTAGCGAGCAACTATAACTCACCCTGTCTTGGAATGTTTGCCAATTTGCGTCTTTTCAATGACAAGTGGAAACCTAGCAAAATAATTCAAAAATAATAATATGAGTGAATATAAAAATAGTTGATATTAAAGCAATGAAAGATGAAACATCGGACACGATATCCAATTACTTGCTTTCGACTTTAAAAATATCGACTTATCTTGGAAATGCATTGCAATGTCTGCGGTTAATTGTAACACAAATTTTGGTGGTTTGAAACATGCCGGAAAGAATAATGTATTTCATAAACTACAAATTAATGGATATTCAAATTTGATTGGAATCGGATGCCCCGCTCATATTTTGCACAACAATGTTCAATTCAGATTTGACGGGTGCCTTTGGATGTAGAAAGCATTGTAGTGAAAATATACAACCACTTTTCCGTTTTTACCGTTCGAACGGAAAAACTGAAAGTTTTTAGTGAATCTGTGCAAAATGAGTATAAAAAGCTTCTAACCCCAGTAACATTGTTGGAGCTAGTTGAAGCAAAACTGTTCTTCTACAGCTCTAATATAGTGTAATCTAAGGCTATAGCTCTGTTAGAGTTTATAATACAGCTCTTTTTATTTCTTTTAAAAATTGTGCTCTAAAACAGAGGTTCTGGAATGGTTTCAGCTCTAGCAACTAATAACGTCTCAAGGTTCAAAAATATGCTCCTTACTGGAGTTTACAACATTCAAAATAGAGCATTGTCTAACTATCAGCGCTCAACGAGTTATTATAGGGCTTTCAACAACACATGGACAAAATATTAACGCATGCGCCTACCAAAACGTCGAAACATAGCTCTAATAGAACCACACTAAAAATGCGTATAGAGCTGAATACTAATACTTTCACACAAAAAAACATGAACAGAGCTATTGTAAAACCAACACTGATTTTGCAGGGTGTTACAAACTTATATAAATTCAACAAAATTAATTCAATAAAAAATAAAGAAATAAAAATAACCATGAGTCGAAAATAAATAAAGCCGTGTTTTTTGAGAGAGTGACTAGCAACTAAGTAAAAGTTTTACACGGAAAACACAAACAAAATTCTCTATAATAATTTGTTTTGTTATTGTTTGGCGTGTAAACATTTAGCTGAGTAACTATTCACTCTTTCAAAAAACACGACTTAAATTAATTTCCCTTTAAAAGCGTTTTAGAGAAGGAAGTTGTATTAATTATAATTATTTATAATTTTTTTCTATACCCTAAGAAAGCTTTAAAACTTATCGAAATTTAGCTGAAGCTGAATCACAAAAAAAAAACTTGCTCGTTAAGTTAAAAGTGCATCTCAGGGACACCTACTCTTTAAATAAAAATATACAAGGTATTTGCTGTGCAGAATATTCACTCTTTCTTTTATTTTCTAAAACACCCTATCTTAACTAATATATAAAAGTCTTTTTTTGTTTTCTTGTCAGGTTGGCTGTACGGGTGTCCAAACTAACAACAAAACAATCAAAATACTAACTTTTTTTATGGCATCAACAATGTCTACACCCCTGCTATCCGATAGATAGCTTCTAAAAAAAAATAAACTTAAATTTTTTTAGAAATCTTTAACAATAATAAAAAAATGTTGCCTATATGAAATTTGTTTTTTTGTTTTTTTATTAATATCTTTTTAATTACCAGTCGTAGAGGTTTGCAATGTACCAATAAATTATAGCTATATGTCCTAGGAACTTGTCTAAAAAAAATTATATTCCTATTGTACAGTTGAGCTAAGAAATTCACAATATAATATTGTTCACACATATTACTTAATAACTTGTGGGTGTGTGCAGGGATTGATTTAATTTTTTCTTATATTTAATCTCAATAGTATAGCCATTAATTTGATATCTCACTTTTTAATCTACCTCCTAAATTAGCGTCACAATTGATTTTTTAAAATTCATAAAAAATCGAATAAAATCCATAGAAATGTTCCGCTTTGTTCATTATCAACAATCGTCTACCAGTGGAGAGCACCGTTATCTCAATTGAATTTCTAATTGGAGTTCTTTTAATATACAAAATCATAACTTCATTTCTACTCAGACGATTATTAAAGTTTTGATCTCAGAATTTAGCTATGAGATATGGCTAAATTTGTGTATAAAAATTATTGAGGGGGGTGAACAATTTCATACTAAAAGGGTGTGTAAATGACCCGTCAAATTTATATTACATATATTAAATTCAAAACTTGATGAAATTTTTTTTTTATTTTAAAAAGCTAATGATGTACGTTTAAAGGTGTTACCTTCTTCTATAAATATGTCAATAATTTTGTGTTTCTTAATCTAACGGGAAAAAAAGTACGGGTTATTTAATAAATAAATCACAAAAAAATCTACATTTAGACAACTTTAGAGGTTTCAAAATTGAGCAAACCTTAATAGTTCATAATAAATTATACATGAAATTTAAATAGAAATTTATAACTTAAATTTGAGTGTAAAAATTATTGCAAAATATTAAAAAAATGTGTACTAAAATGCGTTTTAATGAAAAATCAACTTATTTGTTCGTAATTTAAATTCAAAAGTTAATCAAAATTTTATATATTTGAAAAAAAAACAAAGGATGCACATTTATAGGTGTAGCTTTCTTTTACAGAAATGTGATAATTTTGTATTTGTAAATCTAACGGGAAAAAAGTAGGGGCAATTTAATAAAATAAATCACAAAAAAGCTTTATTTATCCAAATTAAGAGGTTTAAAACTTGAGTTATACTTAATAATTCATAACAAATGATACATGAATTTGAGATAAAAATTTATAATATAAATTCCAGTGTTAAAATTTTAGCAAAAACTTAAAAAAATTCATACTAAAAATGTGATTTAGTGAAAAATCAATTCAATTTTTGGTACTTTAAATGCAAAAGTTAATAAAAAATTGATAAATTTTGAAAAACAAAACAAACACACCAATTGCTCTAATCCTCTTCTAAAATATTGCTAATAAATGTTTAGTGATTATTTCAACAAAAACCACTGTAAAATTAGTTTTATTGATTTATTTACCAAAAAATCATGCCTTTTCAACGAATTTTATTTTTATAATTTCACCACGCCCATAAAATATTTTCAAATTTAAAAATTATAAATCCTGAAAATCTGATAAAAATTTTGATATATAAAAAATAAATGGCCTTTGCTCACAAGCTGCACAAAATAATTTCAAATATTAAAATTTTACATTAGAAATATTTTTTACAGATAAAATCCAGAAAAATTTAAAAATTGTCAATTTGTCTGCATAAAATTGGCTATAAATCGGAAAGTACGAGTTCGAATTTCAAAATTAAGATGTTGATGGAAAGGTCATTGTCTCACTATTTGAATACATACAAAACATTAATAGACGTCCATACAATTTTAAAGACTAATACGCTTAAACAGATAAAATAGCATTATTTTGACTAAATAGTGAATATTGTTACTTTTTATTTAACCGATTATCAAAATTTAAATTTTGTGATAATCGATACGAATCAACAATTGTTTTGGTATATAAAACATATTTCTACGATAACCAAAAGCTTTAATATGGATTTTTAAACATAACTGAAAGAAAAATTTTGCAAAAATCCAGTGGTCGATAATTTTTTTTCTTTTTGCTAAAATATACGTAAAATACCTGTAAATGGCCATACCATGGTTAATACTTTTTGATATTTATAAATGAGGTATCAAATGAAAGGTTACAAAACATAAAAAATTATAAAAATAAAAAATAATTCACTTTCATCACAAAATAAATTGTTAAAAGAGAAAGAATTTGCCATAATGCAAAAAATTCATACCTTTTGAGTGTATTTACTTAGAAAATTGTTAAAAGTTAATGAAAAATTTAAAAATTTTGAAAAACTAATGACACAATTAAAGGTGTTACATTCTTCTACAAATATTTTAGTAATTTTATATTTGTAAATCTAAAGGGAAAAAAAGTAGGGGCAATTTAATGAGATAAATCACAATAAAGCTCCATTTAGCCAATTTAAAGAGGCTTCAAACTTGAGTAATACTTAATAGTTCTTAACAATTGATACATGAATTTGAGGTAGAAATATATAATCTAAATTGCTGTGTTAAAGGTTTTGCAAAATCTTAGAAAAAATTCATACAAAAAATGTGATTTAGTGAAAAATCAATTCGATTTTTGGTACTTCGATTTTTGGTACTTTCAGTGCAAAACTTAATACAAAATTGATAAATTTTGAAAAACAAAACCAACACACCAATTGATCTAATCCTCTTCTTAAATATTGTTACTAAAAGTTAAGTGATTATTGCAACAAAAGCTATACTAAAATTAGTTTTATTGATTTATTTACACAAATAAATGCAGAATCGATCATGCTTTTTCAACGACTTTTATTTTTATATTTTCACCACGCCCATAAAATATTTTTAAATTTAAAAATTATAAATCCTGAAAGTCTAATAAATATGTTGATATATTAAACATAACTGTGCGTTGCTCACAAGCTTCACAAAATAATTTCAAATATTAAAATTTTACATAAGAAATATTTTTTACAGATAAAATCCAGAAAAAAAATTTAAAATTGTCAATTTGTCTGCATAAAATTAGCTATAAATCAAAAAGTACTTATCCGAATTTTAAAATTTAGATGTCTATGGAAAGGTCATTATCTCACTATTTAAATAAATACAAAATATTAATACACAACAATACAAATTTAAAGACTTATACGGTTGAAAAGATAAAATTGCATTATTTTGATTAAATAGTGAATATTATAATATTTTATGTAACCGATTATCGAAATTTAAATTTTATAATAATTTATACCAATCAAAAATTATTTTGGTATATAAAACATATTCCTACGATAACCGTAAGCTTTAATATGGATTTTTAAACATAATTGAAAGAAAAATTTTGCAAAAATCCAGTCTGGTCGATAAAATTGATTCTTTTTGGAAAAATATACTTAAGATACCTGTAAATAGCCATAACTTGGGCAATACTTTTTTGATATTTATAAATAAGGTATCCAATGAAAGGTTATAAGACATACAAAATTATAAAAATAAAAAATAATTCACTTTCATGACAAAATAAATTGTTAAAAGAGAAAGAATTTGCCATAATGCGAAAAATTCATACCTTTTGAGTGTAGTTACTTAGAAAATTGTTAAAAGTTAATGAAAAATTTATAAATTTTGAAAAACTAATAACACACAATTATATGTGTTACATTCTTCTACAAATATGTTAGAAATTTTATATTTGTAAATCTAAAGGAAAAAAAGTAGGGGCAATTTAATGAGATAAATCACAATAAAGCTCCATTTAGCCAAATTTAGAGGCTTCAAACTTTAGTAATGCCTGATAGTTCATAACAAATGATACTAACAAATGATATAGACTACGGTAGAAATTTATTATCTAAATTTTTGTGTTAAAATGTTTGCAAAATCTTAAAAAAAAACCATATTAAAAATGTGATTTAGTGAAAAATTAATTCTATTTTTGGTACCTTTAAAGCAAAAGTTAATACAAAATTGATAAATTTTGAAAAACAAAACGAACAATACCAATTGCTCTAATCCTCTTCTAAAATATTGCTAATAAATATTAAGTGATCATTTCAACAAAAGCCACTCCAGAATTAGATTTATTGATTTATTTACCAAACAAAATGCAAAATGGATCATGGATACAAAACATAACTGTGCGTTGCTCACAAGCTTCACAAAATAATTTCAAATATTAAAATTTTACACTAGAAATATTTTTTACAGATAAAATCCAGAAAAAAATTAAAAATTGTCAATTTATCTGCATTTTTTTGGAAAGGTCGTTGTCTCACTATTTAAATACAATCAAAATATTAAGAGAAAACCATACAATTTTAAAGACTGATTCGATTAAACAGTTGGCAGGATTATGAACATGTCCAGAAAAAATCCAATGGAGTCCGAAAAATCTATGTCCACATGCAGCGAACGACATGGCGAAAAATATAACTTTTTGAACAAGACATGAGCGTTGTACAAAGCTTAGCTATGAGATTTGACGTTTCAAGTGCGTATGAATTTTTTGCCAGGTTTTTGTTGAATGTGTAAGTGAATGTAAGAATGTTGGAAAATATAATAAGTAGTGATGAAAGGCTAATGAATGGCATGATATAATTCTCAAGTAAGTAAAAATGCGCTGGTTGTTGATTGGATTGTGGTGGAAGGTAAAACCTTAACCAATCATGTTTGATTTTCATGGTCGGTTAAAATTTAGTTATGCTGAAATCAACACGGCGAATACTTTCACAATCTCCCAAATCAGTGAGAAACATTCGCTCCGTAGAGTAAATCATTCACATGTATAACAAAAATGATAACAGCAATGCTATAAGAGCAAAAACTGCCGTATTACAGCTCCTCTCTTCTGTGCGTTGCAGGTCGTGTGTCGAAATGTCAAAATCTAAGGGTACCAATCGATTAAGGAGGGTTTTATTACCTAATGTCTCGGTCAGCACTTTAGCACCAACAGAAAATAAGAAATTTCACTTTTCAATTTGAAAGGTGTCGAAATGTCAAGATCTGAAAGCGGCAATCGATTTAGGAGGTGGATTTTGCACTCTAAGTCCAGTGGAAATCAAAAAAATCGCACTTGACAGTTGACAGTGATGATGGTGAAATGTCAAAAATCCGAAAAATCACACCTTTTGCTTTGACAGTTGATAGGTGGGGGCGATATAGCAAACCATACAATTTTTTAAAATATTTTCTTACAAGCAGGTGTCTTTAGCATAGATATTTAGAAGTACGTGAATAAGCTTTTATATTTATAATAATTAACACTTGCACAATATTTCTATCCTTTGAAAATTGAGAACATAAATGATGTCGAAAATTTATTGATGTCATTCATCGAATTTATTTCAGAGATATTCACGATAGCAGAAATATTTTCAAGGAAAACTATTTTCGACGGGAAATTTTTTTTTTTCAAGATTTGTTGACAAACTATCCTTTATCAAAAGGGACCCGGGCAACGCCGGGTGTTTCCGCTAGTTTTATATAAAGCACTGAAAGCAAATCTGTCACCTTGTGGCTACTAGCTCTGAAATAACGCTATTACAGCTCTGAAGCTCTATTACAGCTCTATGGAAAAGAAACTTTTACCCTAATAATTTTTTTTCAATATTTTTCGATTAAAAAACACAACACAATTTTTTAATTTTTAAACAAAATATTTTATTAATAATTGACAATCGTTCTCAAGATTTTTTTGTTTCGTTCAGGTTAAAATTTTTCAAAATCTCAGTAATATTTATAATTCCGGAGGCGCGTTGTAATTTCGCGGAGTACCTTCAATAAATTTGTGATAAAACAAAACGCGCACTTAAAATTCAGAATTATTTTAACGAAAAATATAATAATTCCCTTATTCTGTTCGAATCCTTGTATATAAAAACAATAGTACTATCATGAAGAAGATCGATAGAGAGATTCGAGGTGAGCACTACCAGTACTACGAAATTGTAGAGATTGGAGAGTACAGGACAGGGAGAAACTGAGGGAATTGACGATGAGAATGACGTTCAAGGCAACAATAAATGAACGAGAACAACGTATACAAAATTAAAGCTAGTTTAAGGGAGTCAACACTAAACTTTTTTTTGTTATTTTCTTCTACCAATTTTGTTTACGAAGGGGAAGTTTGAAGCTTTTTTTGCTCTATTTAACGGGAAAGTAGGATAATAAATATAATTTTAAAAGGAATTAGCGGTTGTATTTTTTCTTTCGCTGTGTGCGAGATATGCTGTAGCAAAGTCAAGTAAGTATTACTGTATGCCCAAATAAAAGTCTACAACCAATGTTGCCACTAAAGAATATAATTTATATAAGAATTTTGTATATGAACTAGGGATAGGAAGAAATTATTTAAATTTTGTAGTTTGATATTTGCATTTATATTTAAGTAGATATGATATATATATGAAATAAGATAATAAATATAATTTTAAAAGGAAACAATGATTTTATTTTTTCTATCGTTGTGTGTGAGATATGCTGTAGCAAGTTGAGTAATGTTGCCACTTTAAGTTGTACAAGAATTTCTTATATCAAGTAGGGATAGGAAGAAATTGTTTTAATTTTGTAGGTTGATATCTGCGTGCATATTTAAGGAGATATGACAAATATATGATATTAGATGGTGAACGCCATTTAGTAGGTACGTACTTACTATTTTATATTATCTATTATAAATATACATATACATATATAAATGGTAAACAAAATAAAATTTAATAATTTATACAATTTCGGTACGAAACCTTTTTAACTAAAGTTTTTCATATACATCCCAGTGAAGTGAACTTTTCGTTGACAAAAATGAAATTTATTAGGCGTGAAAAATATGAGAAAATTATATGCATTTATTTGGGTGACGAGGAAAAGTCAAATTTCTTTCTAAAGAAACCCGAATTTAAAAATGATTTTAATATTTTCTCAAGCGAAATTTTAAATTTTGTATGTAATTTCTTAAAAAAATTAACGATTTTTCACAATCATTTTAAAATGTCCAAGAATGAATTTTTAAAGTATTATAAATAATTTCTATAAAGTTTTCAAAAATGAAACAAGCTATGTTTAAAAATTCACGGGGATTTTTTCCGTGGAAATTATAACATTTCCAGAAGTGAAATTCTAACTTTATAAGATTATTTTTTAAAATATCCTAGATTATAACGTTTTTAAAAATTTTATAGTTCACCATGTGAAAATTCGTGCGAAAAAAGTTTCAAAAATGAAATTTGAATTTAATAAGTAATTTTTAAAAATTCTCTAAATAACAATTTACAAAAAAATTTGATTTAAATTAATTTTAGTCTGCATATTTTCCAACTACCTACTAAAAATTTCACACACTACTTTTCGCGGGAATTAAAAAAACAAGATTTGGAAATTTTTTTGTTGAGTAAGTAGTGTCTAAATATTCACGGGAATTTTGAAAAAAGAATACTTAATTTGATTTTCTCACGTGAATTTTTTAAAAATTACTTAATAAAGTTCAAATTTCATTTCAAACACCTTAAAAAATGCGAATTCATTGAAATTACTTCATACAATTTTCATAACCGAAATTTGAACATTGCCTAATAGTTTTTGTTAAAATATTAACAATTGAATTTTTCACGTGAATTTTTCAATATTATTTCATAAAGTTGTAATTTGGTTTTTGAAAATTTGAATAAGCATTTTTAAACTAGGTGAGCTAAATTGAATTTTTTTACGTGAATTAAAAAAAATACTTCGTAAAGTAAAATTTCTTTAGTTTGAATGCGAATTTATTAAAATTACTTAATGCAATTTTGATAAACGAAATTTGAATTTTGTTAAGTAAAAATTTAACAAAGTTGAAAAATTAATAACGTTAAGAAGTAAAATTAAAATGTACTTAAAAATTAACAAAGTATGCTTATCTTAAATAGACAAAAGATATTTATTTTTTAAATTTTACTAAAATTTCTCTTTTAAAAACATTTTTTTTATAGATAAAATATTTTTTTTTTAATTTTTTCAATTGGTTTTATCTTATTTTCTTTTAAAGATAAAAAGATATTTATTTTTTAAATTTCGCCAAAATGTCTCTACCCTTAAAAATACTTTTTTTTAAAGGTAAAATAGATTGTTTAAATTTGTTTTATCTTAAGTATTTTTTAAAAGTAATGAGATTTAATTTTTTATAATTAAATACTTTTTTTTAGTTTTTTCCATTTTTATTTATTAATTTATTTTTTAAATTTCTCTGCTCTTAAAAATATTTTTTTTAAGTAAAATAGTTTTTTTTTTATTTTTATCTTAAGTAGGTATTTTTTAAAGGTAAAAAATATTTATTTTTTTAAATTTTCCCAAAATTTTTATTTAAATTGTTTTTTTTTTGAATATTTTCGAATTTTGTTTACCTTAAAGTTTTTTCTAAGGTAAAGTTATTCTTTTTTAAATTTTATCAAAATTTATTTACTTTTAAAAGTATATTTTTTAAAGTTAAACCTATTTTTTCTTAAATTTATCAAGAGTTTTTTAAATGTAAAATACTTTTTTTTTTTACTTTTATCAAAATTTGTTTTCCTGTAAAAGTATTTTTTTGAAAGGTAGCTTAAACAAATTCTTTGTTTTTATCAATTTTTTTACATTTAAAGTCATCAAACTTTTGATAAATTTACCTGTCCAAAAATTACTTTTAAAGTGTTTTTTTCTAGTTTTTTTTTTTTTCCAAAAAAATAAACCTCAAAAAAATGTTTCTGGATTTTTTTTTCGAAAAAAATGTTTGTTCTTGAATGCCTCATAAAGAAATATAGCATCGTTGTAAGACTATGTTTGCCTAAGAATTGTGAAAATTAGCAACGGTGTAGTCTTGATAATATGATTTTCAGCTGAAATTGAAAATTTTCAACAAATTCGAAGCAAATCAAATTATAATTAACCTATCTATAGACATATGTATGTATATAGTGTACTATCATAAACTTTGATAGAAAACAACAAAAAAATCTGTTCGCAAATTCAAATTCAAACAAAAAACGATACTGTTGTACAATGCACCATGACAACGAGAACATTTTTTTCATTTTGTGCGAATAATCCCCTTCGTTGCCATGACGAAAAACTATCTCACTCACACCAGGTAATTGTTGTCAGCAACTGTCAGAATCAACAAAATATACTCCTCTCCTTCTTACTACCAGCTTTTATTCCTCTTCCTATCCTCATTCACATCTCTCCAAACCAACGTGGCACGATGTTTGCGCCCTCACGAGAACACTCCCAGTAACAGAAAAATCGTTTCCATAATAGTACTATAGTTTTTATATACAAGGGTTCGAATATAAAAAATAACTTATCTTGTTGTTTGGGTTTTTTTGTGCAAATTACCGGTTTCTTACTTGTTTTGAGATATTTCCGAATATCTCGTTATTGGCTTTTTTGATTTTGTCAACATTTGGAATTCGGTAGGTACTTCTAAGTTAGTCAAAAATATATTGGTCAAAATATTTTAACTTAAGTAAAGTGTTATGTTATGAGACAGTACGATGCTAAACTTGTTTTAAATTTATTAATTAAAAATGATTTAACATTGCACTAAATCGACTAAAATTTGCGCCATTGTATTTAAGATTTGTATAAATAGATTTTTTCTTATGTCCCGATTTGTCTCGGTTTTGGGGCCCTGGCGTCCCGATATTAACCAAATTTAATCTGGCAGCCCTATACTCTAGGTCTTCACTAACCCAATCAGAATCTTCCACCGAAACGATTTCTTCACCTTTGCCTAAATTTTTTATAAATATATATGAATACAAAAAATAAATAAGGTATTTGTATTTTATATGCAAAACTATTTATATCTTCAATTATTTCTTCTCCAATCACGTTTTGTACGGTGCTGGGAAACCATAGTCCATCAAACCATTTGAACTGATATTTTCCTTCACATATTGCCCATCCGTAATCTCCTGGATTCAAGGACGTCGGAATTTTTGTATGTGCATTTCTCCACACGGAAGAAATGTACATCGGTGCTGGTTCAATTCGGTCTGGCAAGGAGGTAAGGAAGACGCATCAAAATTATGCAATTTCTTTTTTTGAAATAGTTCATCCAAATTTTTAACTTTGTATGTTTTTAAAAATAATTTAAATCAAAATTTGTTTACAGAATCGAGGAATTTAAAACTATATAAACTACAGACAAATTCATCAAAACTCTCTAGAGCTGGCCACGAGACGAAGTTAAACGTAGTTTAGGTATTCTCGCTATGGTCTCAGTATCGAGGCATTTAAAATAAATTGTTGAATTTAAAAATGCAATTCTCAATTTCTTATTTTTTCTGGTGAGACCACCGAAATTTTTGGTAAATTTCGGTCCAAAAACTATGGTCCCGTATCGGATGTTTTGAAGATAGTCTCGACGCTGCTCTTCTCGTTCGCTTTGGTTTACCGAAACGACTTGCAGTATCGTTGCCAGCTCTACAACTCTCTACTATACAGATGTTGATCTCTAATGTTTACTAATATGTACTGTTAAACTAGATCGTGGCCATTAGTATTTTCATTTATTATCACTTTTCCGAGTTCAATCAATAGAAGATTAGATAAGGAACCAAGGAACCAAGAAGTTTAAAATATCTCCAGAGATGGGGTGACTCTCTGGATGAATTTGATTGTTTTACATGGATGGATTTAAACAAAATTCCCAAATGGTTTAATATCGAAAATTCCTTGCTTTACTTGCGAAACAAAGGTGTCAATTTAAACGAAAATATATTGTTGTTTGACCAATTTTGTAATCTAAAAAATATTTTTAGAGCAAGAACAAAACAATTTTCTAAATGCACCAATGCACGAAAAATGGGTAGAATATTTAAAAAAAAGTGTACAATATTGAATTACACAGTGAACTTTTCATAATTACACATTTTGATTTTTCAATTCCTGCAATGTTGAACGTATATTTTCTTTGATTACGAGCCAATGGACTGAAGAGCGGAATAAGCTTAAAGTCGAAAATGTAAAAGCAATTATTTTTTGTAAATATAATTTTAAAAATATGTCCCGTTCGGAGTTTCATGATAATATTTAAAAAAACGATATTTAAAAAAAAATACGGTCAAACGACAAGTATAATCAGAGTTATTAATTTAATCAATAATTAAATCAGGCTTTTGAATAGAACGCAATTTTAAGGGAAGAAAGGAACAATTGCGTTCACGGGTTTTTTATTATTGAATATGTTAGTGTGGAACTTAAGCTTACTTAAAACACAAAATTCGCTGAAATTCATCCATGCGGTTCTGAGAGAATGGTCACACTGATCATTTTTCAATATTGTCAGTATAACTCGAAAACTGAGCCGAATTTGTGAATTAAACTTAAAAAACTTTTTGTAGGAAATTAGATTTTGTATCCAAATTGTTGGTTTAAAAAATTTTATAAACAAATTTAAGTAGGGCAATTTGTCAAAAACTGACCTTAAATAAATCGAAAAATCACTGATTTTAATTTATTTTACTAAATTGCTCATAACCTTTGGAGCAAAGGTTTGCGCAAGATATATCAGAATGAAACAAAGAAGATGCTCTGGCCTTTAATATGACTGATAAAAATTCATGCAAATTGGCGAAAATATATACTATAAAAAATATCCTTTTTTTTATATAATAAATTGGACGTTATTGTAATTGGTGCGATTTGTCGAATTGAAAATGTTGACATATCTTCACGTTTTGAGGTCTCTAGAATCAAAATTCATCGTTTTTAGCAAGATGTCTGTATGTGTGTATGTACGTACGTTCGGGGTACTTTTTTCGTCCACCATATCTCGAGAATGAATAAAGATATCTAACTCGGTATTATTTACAGATAATATTGTCATAACGTGCTGAAAAGGTTTTCTAACAAATTCAATAAATTGTTTTTTTTACTACAGTAATTTAAAAAGGAGCTGTAAAATGTCATTTATCTGGAATATCTCGAGAACGGAATAAGATATTCACTTCAGACTAATTTTAATTTAAACATTATTACAATTATTACACAATTCCAAATTGGTAAATTAAAAAAAAAAATTCAACAGACACTTTTTTTAAACTAAGAAAAACTGTTGAAAAATAATTTTCGTCTCAAATATTTCAAGAACAAAAAATGATTCCGAACCCAGTCTATTTTTTTTTAACATACAATGACGTAGTCAACAACTGATAATTTAAAAAAAAATCAATAAACAGTTTTTTTTTAGACCAAAAAAACTGGAACAAAAACTATTAAAAATTCTTAACAAATGTTTTCCAACAAAAGGGGTTTATGAAATCGAGGATAAAACGGTTAACTTTGTTTGTTTTGATTTATTTATTGTCTGTGCGGTTTTATTGTGAAAATAAGTGAATTAAGAAACAAAATGCCAAAGCGTAAATGTACTTTTAATGAAGATCTGCAGAAAAACTACCCACAAAAAGAAACTTCAAACAAAAAAATGCAAATGAACGACATATTGTCTTTTATCCGTCTTGCAATTCGTCATTGTCTGTGGCAAACAAAGGAAAACCAGATCTAGACCAGCATTTCCAAACTGAAAAACACAAATATAATGTACAATCTGGAAGTTCCTGCAAAAAAGTTACAGAATTTCTCATTCCAAAACATTCAAAACTGGAGGACCAAGTGTCTGCAGCGGAGGGTGCACTCGCCTATCACACTGTAATCCACCACTTTGGATTTCGATCCGTTGAGTGCAGTCATAAGTTCTTGAAATGCATTTTACGAGATTCGAAAATGGCTCACCACATTTCCAGCGCGAAAACAAAAACAGAAGCCAATGTTATCAATGTCTTACCTCCCTTATCCCTAGACAATTTTCTCAAAGATTTTAATGAAATAAATTATATATCGATCTCTACCGACGCAAGCCAGCAATCATGGAAACCAGAAAGTATTCCCTGTTTTGGTGGAATATTTCAAATATTTCAAGGTTATGCTAGGTTGTCATTCAAAAGACGCAAATTGACAAAGTTTCCAGGACAGGGTAGCTTTTACCAACACAGAAAGCAAAGAAAGTAGTAGTAGCGAGCAACTATAACTCACCCTGTCTTGGAATGTTTGTCAATTTGCGTCTTTTCAATGGCAAGTGGAAACCTAGCATAATAATTCAAAAATAATAATATGAGCTAATATAAAAATAGTTGATATTGAAGCAATGAAAGATCAAACATCCAATTACTTGCTTTCGACTTTAAAAAAATTCGACTTATCTTGGAAATGCATTGCAATGTTTGCGGATAATTGTATCACAAATTTTGGTGGTTTGAAACGCGCCGGCAAGAATAATGTATTTCATAAACTACAAATTAATGGATATTCAAATTTGATTGGAATCGGATGCCCCGCTCATATATTGCACAACAATGTTCAATTCGGATTTGACGGGTTGCCTTTGGATGTCGAAAGCATTGTAGTGCAAATATACAACCACTTTTCCGTTTTTACCGTTCGAACGGAAAAACCAAAAGTTTTTAGTGAATCTGTGCAAAATGAGTTTAAAAAGCTTCTTAAGTCATTCCAGAACACACTGGTTGTCACTATACCCGGCTGTTGAAAGGATTTTGGAAATATTTGAAGGCTTAAAAACTTATTTTCTTTCCACCGCTTATTCTGAAAATTTTTTTTGGGGTTTTTCCATATACTTATGTATTTTTATAATGAACACATAGGGGCAATAGAAAGAGAGAATAATTCTATAGTATTAACATTAGAGAAGATTCAACACGTAAGAAAAGTTTTGGTTGACAGAAATGATGCCTTAAACGTGGAAAAACATTTATTAGAGGTTTATTCAAGAAGTTTAAAATATCTCCAGAGATGGGGTGACTCTCTGGATGAATTTGATTGTTTTACATGGATGGATTTAATCAAAATTCCCAAATGGTTTGATATCGAAAATTCATTGCTTTACTTGCGAAACAAAGGTGTCAATTTAAACGAAAATATATTATTGTTTGACCAATTTTGTAATCTAAAAAATATTTTTAGAGCAAGAACAAAACAATTTTCTAAATGCACCAATGCACGAAAAATGGGTAGAATATTTAAAAAAAAAGTGTACAATATTGAATTACACAGTGAACTTTTCATAATTACACATTTTGATTTTTCAATTCCTGCAATGTTGAACGTATATTTTCTTTGATTACGAGCCAATGGACTGAAGAGCGGAATAAGCTTAAAGTCGAAAATGTAAAAGCAATTATTTTTTGTAAATATAATTTTAAAAATATGTCCCGTTCGGAGTTTCATGATAATATTTAAATAAACCGATATTTAAAAAAAATACGGTCAAACGACAAGTATAATCAGAGTCAATAATTTAATCAGATCCATATAGGCTATTGAATAGAACGAAATTTTAAGGGAAGAAAGGAACAATTGCGTTCACGGGTTTTTATTATTGAATATGTTAGTGTGGAACTTAAGCTTACTTAAAACACAAAATTCGCTGAAATTCATCCATGCGTTTCTGAGAGAATGGTCACACTGATCATTTTTCAATATTGTCAGTATAACTCGAAAACTGAGCCGAATTTGTGAATTAAACTTAAAAAACTTTTTGTAGGAAATTAGATTTTGTATCCAAATTGTTGGTTTAAGAAATTTTATACAAAAAATTTAAGCAGGGCAATTTGTCAAAAACTGACATAAAAAAAATCGAAAAATCACTGATTTTAATTTATTTTACTAAATTGCTCATAACCTTTCGAGCAAAGGTTTGCGCAAGATATATCAGAATTAAACAAAGACGATGCTCAGGCCTTTAACATGACGGCTAAAAATTGCATGCAAATTGGCGAAAATATATCTGTACTATAAGAAATAACCTTTTTCTATATATAACTTCCCATTGGAAGTTATTGTAATTGGTGCGATTTGTCGTATTGAAAATGTTGACATATCTTCACGTTTTGAGGTCTCTAGAATCAGATTTCGTCGTTTTTAGCAAGATGTCTGTATGTGTGTATGTACGTACGTACGGGGTACTTTTTTCGTCCACCATATCTCGAGAATGAAGTAAGATATCGACCTCGCATAAACTTTATTTTACAGATAATATTGTCGTTACGTCCCAAAAAGGTTTTCTAACAAATTCAATAAACCGTTTTTTTACTACAGCAATTTAAAAAGGAGCTGTAAAATGTCATTTATCTGGAATATCTCGAGAACGGAATAAGATATTCACTTCAGACTACTTTTAATTTACACATTATTACACAATACCAAATTGGTAAATATTAAAAAAAAAAAAATTCAACAGACACTTTTTTTTAAACTAAGAAAACTGTTGAAAAATAATTTTCGTCTCAAATATTTCAAGAACAAAAAATAATTCCGAACCCAGTTTTTTTTTTACATATAATGACGTAGTCAACAACTGATTATTTAAAAAAAAAAATCAATAAACTGTTTTTTTAGAGCAAAAAAACTGGAACAAAAACTATTAAAAATTGTTAAAAAATATTTTTCAACTCAAATATTTTGAAAAATAAACAATGATATCGATTTCAAATTTCTACCAAAAATATATACTTATACCATCTTAATGTTGTGTAATTTCGAGATTTTTTAAACTACCCTTTAAAAAGCTAAAAATCATGAGAGACATTATTGACCAATTTCATAAACATTTAACAGGCTTTTAAATTTTTAAATGACGTATTTTGTATGGAATAAACGTCATATTATGACTTAAAAGCCTATTCAATTTTTAAAAGGGCTTTATGAAATCGAGGATAAAACGGTTAACTTTGTTTGTTTTGTTTTATTTATTGTCTGTGCGGTTTTATTGTGAAAAGAAGTGAATTAAGAAACAAAATGCCAAAGCGTTAATGTACTTTTAATGAAGATCTGCAGAAAAACTACCCACAAAAAAAACCACAAACAAAAAAATGCAAATGAACGACATATTGTCTTTTATCCGTCTTGCAATTCGTCATTGTCTGTGGCAAACAAAGTAAAAAAAGATCTAGACCAGCATTTACAAACTGAAAAACACAAATATAATGTACAATCTGGAAGTTCCTGCAAAAAAGTTACAGAATTTCTCATTCCAAAACATTCAAAACTGGAGGACCAAGTGTCTGCAGCGGAGGGTGCACTCGCCTATCACACTGTAGTCCACCACTTTGGATTTCGATCCGTTGACTGCAGTCATAAGTTCTTGAAATGCTTTTTACGAGATTCGAAAGTGACTCACCACATTTCCAGCGCGAGAACAAAAACAGAAGCCATTGTTATCAATGTCTTACCTCCCTTATCCCTAGACAGTTTTCTCAAAGATTTTAATGAAATAAATTATATATCGATCTCTACCGACGCAAGCCAGCAAACATGGAAACTAGAAAGTATTCCCTGTTTTGGTGGAAAATTTCAAGTATTTCAAGGTAATGCTAGGTTTCCACTTTTCATTGAAAAGACGCAAATTGACAAAGTTTCCAGGACAGGGTAGCTTTTACTAACACAAAAAGCAAAGAAAGTAGTAGTAGCGAGCAACTATAACTCACCCTGTCTTGAAATGTTTGTCAGTTTGTGTCTTTTCAATGACAAGTGATAACCTAGCATAATAATTCAAAAATAATAATATGAGTTCATATAAAAATAGTTGTTATTGAAGCAATGAAAGATGAAACATCGGACACGATATCCAATTACTTGCTTTCGACTTTAAAAAAATTCGACTTATCTTGGGAATGCATTGCAATGTCTGCGGATAATTATAACACAAATTTTGGTGGTTTGAAACGCGCCGGCAAGAATAATGCACATCATAAACTACAAATGAATGGATATTCAAATTTGATTAGAATCGGATGCCCCGCTCATATTTTTCACAACAATGTTCAATTCGGATTTGGCGGTTGCCTTTGGATGTCGAAAGCATTGTAGTGAAAATATACAACCACTTTTCCGTTTTTACCGTTCGAACGGAAAAACTAAAAGTTTTTAGTGAACCTGTGCAAAATGACTATAAAAAGCTTCTAAGTCAATCCAGAACACGCTGGTTGTCACTATACCCCGCTGTTGAAAAAATTTTGGAAATATTTGAAGGCTTAAAAACTTATTTTCTTTCCTTGGATAGTCCACCGCTTAATCTGAAAAATTTGTTTGAAAACGATTTAAACGAAGCTTATCTGGGGTTTTTCCATTCACTTATGTATTTTTATAATGAACACATAGGGGCAATAGAAAGAGAGAATAATTCTAAAGTAGAAACATTAGAGAAGATTCAACACGTAAGAAAAGTTTTGATTGACAGAAATGATTCCTTAAACGTGGAAAAACATTTATTAGAGGTGTATTCAAGAAGTTTAAAATATCTCCAGAGATGGGGTGACTCTCTGGATGAATTTGATTGTTTTACGTGGACGGATTTAAACAAAATTCCCAAATGGTTCGATATCGAAAATTCTTTGCTTTACTTGCGAAACAAAGGTGTCAATTTAAACGAAAATAAATTATTGTTTGGCCAATTTTGTAATCTTAAAATATTTTTAGAGCAAGAACAAAACAATTAAAAATTTCTAAATGCACCAATGCACGAACAATGGGTAGAGTATTTAAAAAGTGTACAACATTGAATTACACAGTGAACTTTTCATAATTACACAATATTTTCTTTGATAACGAACCAATGGACTGAACAGCGGAATAAGCTTTAAGTCCAAAATGTAAAAGCAATTATTTTTTGTAAATATAATTTTAAAAATATGTCCCGTTCGGAGTTTCATGATAATATTAAAAAAAAAACGATATATAAAAAAAATACGGTCAAACAACAAGTATAATCAGAGTCAATAATTTAATCAGAGCCATATAGCCCATTGAATAGAACGAAACTTTAAGGGAAGAAAGGAACAATTGCGTTCAAGGGTTTTTATTGTTGAATATGTTAGTGTGGAACTTAAGCTCACTTAAACACACAAATTCATCCATGCGTTTCTGAGAGAATGGTCACACTGATCATTTTTCTCAAAAATGAGCCGAATTTGTGAATTAAACTTAAGAAACTTTTTGTAGGAAATTAAATTTTGTATCAAAATTGGTGGTTTAAAAAATTTTATAAACAAATTTAAGTAGGGCAATTTCTCAAAAACTGACCTAAAAAAAATCGAAAAATCACTGATTTTAATTTATTTTACTAAATTGCTCATAACCTTTGGAGCAAAGGTTTGCGCAAGATATATCAGAATGAAACAAAAAAGATGCTCAGGCCTTTAATATGACGGATAAAAATTGCATGCAAATTGGCGAAAATATATACTATAAAATATACCCTTTTTTATATAAAGGGTGTCCAGTAAATAATGGATAACCTTGGAATGCCTCATAGTAGACTTTATGACCGTCCTGAAAACTAATTAAAAAAAAAGTCAATCCCAACCTCAAGAAGAGATGTGCATATTTTCGTTCAGTGCATTATTGTTTGCGTTACTTTACGTTTTTGAAGACCACGACTACGAGTGAATGAATTCTACCGTTTTTTTTTTCGTAGCAATATTTAGTATTGTTTGTGCCAAAACATAAGACAAAAATTATATGTAATAACTGTTGGAATTCTTAGAGAAAAAAATTATTGAACTTTGATTTTCGATGAAAAACTTGAAAGAAAATAATTTTTGAAAAAGTTAAATCATCTGTGGTATGAAAAAATGCACGAATACCTAACTGGCCAACTATAAATGCGGATGTCAAAATGGTATAATTTATTATTCCACCTTGAACCAAAAGGAAGTTATTGGTAAAAATTAGCAACAAGAGAGTCAATTTAGCAAAAAAAAAACGTTTTAAAAATTAGCAAATTAAACGTGAAAATAATATCATGCGTCCAACATGGTAGATTTTTGATTGATTGCCTGTTTTTATGATATTATCCTAGTGATAAATCCAAGCTTTTAACTGCTAAAGCTGATTGCAACATTACCAAAAATGTCAACAAAGTGCAAAAAACGGCTACATTTTCACTCTTGTTTTGAATTATACCTGGTCTATTGGGCCCTAACAAAAACATAAAATATTTTCGCAGTTGCATTACGTTTATTTGTTATTTTCTTCAATCAAATAGTCTTTTGAGTTTTGAGCCAACTTTCAATCACTTGATCACTTAGTTAGAAAACAAAAACAAAAGTAGATATTTTTTTTTAATTTAAAGCAAATGCTCAAACTGTTTTCCACCCATTCTAATACAGGTTCTGCACCTCCGAATAAATGAAAATCTTATAATAATATTCTTAATTTTTGCTCAGAATCTTGTCTCCCCAAGATTTCTCATTTCCTCTAAGGACCTGATGGGCTTGCTGTTCACGATTTTCTTAATGCAGCCCCAATAAAAAAATCAAGTTGATTTAGGTCTGGTGAACGGGGTGGTCAAAAAATTGGCCCCAGACCTCATATCCATCTGCCTGTATCTCTGGCACATTTGTAATGCAGCGGCTTGCACAAGATTGCATACCTCCTCTGAGAAGCTGATCGGCTTGCTGTATTCGATTTATTTAATCCACCTCTTATAGGAAAACTAATTTGGTAATAACCGCTACTAAATGTAGCCGTTTTTTTTGCACTTTGTTAACATTTTTGGTAATGTTGCATTCGGCCTTAAAAGCTTGGATTTATCATTAGGACAACATTATAAAGACAGGCAATCAATCAAAAATCTACCATGTTCAACGAATAGTATTATTTTCACCTTTACTGTGCTAATTTTGAAAACTTTTGTTTTTGCTAAATTGGCTCTAGTATTGCAGATTCTTACAAATAACTTGCTATTGGTTCTAGACACAATAATAAACTATACCATTTTGAAATCCGCATTCGACACGCATATTTTTAAAATAGTTGGCCACTTAGGTATTCATGCATTTTTTCATACCACAGATGATTTAACTTTTTCAAAAATTATTTTCTTTCAAATTTTTCATCGAAAATCAAAGTTCAATAATTTCTTTCTCTAAGAATTCCAACAGTTATTATATTGGCACAAACAATGTTAAATATTGCTACGGTAGAATTATTTCACTCGTAGTCGTGGTATTCAAAAACGTAAAGTAACGCAAAAAATAATGCACTGAACAAAAAAATGCACTTATCTTTTCTTGTGGTTGGGATAGACTTTTTTTTATTAGTTTTCAGGACGATCATAAAGTCTACTATGAGGCATTCCAAGGTTATCCATTATTTACTGGACACCCTGTATAACTTTCCATTGGAAGTTATTGTAATTGGTGCGATTTGTCGAATTGAAAATTCTGACATATCTTCACGTTTTGAGGTCTCTAGAAGCAGAATTCGTCGTTTTTAGCAAGATGTCTGTATGTGTGTATGTACGTACGTTCGGAGTACTTTTTTCATCCACCATATCTCGAGAATGAATGAAGATATCGACCTCGGATAGATTTTATTTTACAGATAATATTGTCATAACGTGCTGAAAAGGTTTTCTAACAAATTCAATAAACCGTTTTTTTACTACAGTAATTTAAAAAGGAGCTGTAAAATGTCATTTATCTGGAATATCTCGAGAACGGAATAAGATATTCACTTCAGACTAATTTTAATTTACACATTATTACACAATACCAAATTGATAAATATTAAAAAAAAGAATTGAACAGACACTTTTTTTTTAAACTAATTAAAACTGTTGAAAAATAATTTTCGTCTCAAATATTTCAAGAAAAAAAAAATGATTCCGAACCCAGTCTATTTTTTTTTTTACATACGTAGTCAACAACTGATATTTTTTTTTTTTTTTAAATTCAATAAACAGTTTTTTTTAAAGCAAAAAAACTGGAACAAAAACTATTAAAAATTCTTATCAAATGTTTTTCAACTCAAATATTTTGAAAAACAGACAATAATATGGATATGAATATGGAAATTTCTACCAAAAATATATACCTATACCATCTTAATGTTGTGTAATTTTGAGATTTTTAAAACCACCCAAAGCTAAAAATCAAAATGTTGCAAGAAAACCCTTTTCAAAAATGTTTTAATTCGAAAAATTTTTAAACTCTAAATCGCTACAAAATCAAAATTTTGCATATGACACTTAATTTGCCTTTTTATATTCTTTGAAACCATGTTTTTGTTTTTAAGTAGACTCCCCTGACTCAATAGTCTGTTTTGAAATAATTGGCTTAATTAATTAATAACTCCATACCGAGAAGAGTTAGGACATACTGCCACGCAGAGCTGCAACATCTAGCACATGCATCATTGCATCATTGCATCAGCCACGTGCGGCAGCGGCAACACCACGCTATATCCACCATCGCATCGCCAAGATCCAAGCAAAGCACGTTAATCGTTGAACACAACTTTGGGGCGTTCTTTTATTAACCATAGTTAACTATGGTTAACTATAGTTAACAATGGTCGTTCCTTTATTACAAAATAGTTACGATTTGTAACTATATGACGTCATCACATCGTTCCTAAATTCAGTTTATTAGTGTCAAATAGTTACACTTCGTAACTAGTTCCAACTCATCTCAATGATATGAGTTGAAAGTGTTGATCTGTCAAAGCACATGTGAGAAGGTTTGTTTACAAAAAATAATAGTTGAAGAATCAAAACAAAGCTTTAAGGTGAAGTGAAATGTATTAAAATTGAATTTTTTACAATTTTTAATGAAAAAGGAGATTATATTGAAGAAAAAAAACATGATTTTATGGTAATTAACGATGAAATAAAGTTTTCCAATGTTTTCGTTTGACATATCAACAATATCTAACAATAAATCGTTCCTAAATGAAATGTAATAATTTCCAACTAAATCTAACAATGACACTTCAACAATTTTTTTTGACATAACAACCATAGTTAACTATGGTTAATAAAAGAACGCACCACTTGCCTAGCCATAATCCCACGAAGCGCAGCAACAAAAAAGGTTTTGCTTTGCAAACAGACTACAGTCTGTCGCACCAATACCAGGTCATTGACACGGTCGTCATTCAGAGACCACCCAGCAGAAGAACCAACCTTTTTTTTTTTTTTTTTTTTTTTTTTATATTAAGCGCGTGCAAAAGGGTGATAAGATGATATACACAGCACGAGCGATTAGGTAGATCGGAGGGGATTTAAAAGGAGATACCGATGCACATTGGTTTTCAACGTCTGTAGATCACAATGGGAGGGGAAAATTGAGCTGGGTAGAGCATTCCACATTCGAGTAGTGCGACTAAAGAAAGAATCTCTGTACTTAACAGTACGTCCGCAATTGGGCTCAAGGGTAAACTGATGGGCATTCCTAGAAGCGCGAGTATTACGGTTGAATTGTTTAAGGGGAGGAATGTAACTGGCTATTTCACTAGAGCATTGTTTATGGAAATAACGGTAAGATAACGAAAGACATGAAACATTTCGACGGTGCTCAAGAGATGAGAATGTTTCCGTTATAGTTCTTTCACCTATCATTTTAAGAGCTCTCTTTTCAATTCTATCCAATAAACTCAAGTGGGTTATTGGAGCACCTGCCCAAATGTGAGAGTTATACTCAAGTTTTGGACGAATAAAGGCTTTGTAGATCACAGCCAGATCAGAAGCGGAGAAAAATTTCTTGCATCGACGGAGAAAACCTAAACACTTAGCAGCATTTTTGGCGATGTCGAATATGTGGTCGTTCCATAAAAGGTGGGTTTCGTTTTAACGACAGTAGACAGCATTTGTCATCCAGAGACGACACATAAACGGCGACGGCCACATCAACAGCAACATCATATGTAAGAACATACATAATGTTAGATACATATTGTTCGGCCGCCGACACAATCCAGGCAATACATGCCTAGCTGATGTCGTCCATACACGACGGTCACATCGTCATCATATACACGATCAGCAAGCAAGAAGTGCAGTGCTGAATCAGCATCATCATTATCATCGTCGGGAACACCCACTGCTGTCGGAATGGCTACTATAGTAGCATTTGGCTCCTTTACTGTGGAAAGGATGATTGTGCCACCCATCTCTCAAAAAGGCTTCTCAAGTCTCCGCATAAAAATTTAATGAAAAACGTATTTTGCAATTTGAAAATATTTTTAAATCCTGATTTCTTACATCCATGCTTCTATTAAAAAATGCACATCTCTGTTAAACCTCAAAATGTCTAAATGTCATATTTTCATTTAATTATTTATTTTATGAAACATCTAGATTTTAATATTACGTTTTTCACCGGGCATTAAACCGAGATTTAGTAAGAGTTACACAAATCTTTTTGAAATCTCGAAGATTAACCATACAAATTGTAATCTCCTCAAATGTAGATTTAAAATAAATCTCATTAAAATCTTCTTGGTGACATTATTTTGTCTAATCAAACAGACTTTTTTTTTGGAGAATTATTGTGGCAGCGACCCATTTAAAACGCCATTTTATTTTATTGACAGATGGAAATGTAAACAAAAACTACCTATCTCACTTCCACTTCATATCAAACAAATGAAACACCACTTGAATGTTTTGATATTTTTGGGCAGTTGAAACACCAAACAAATCTCATTAAAGGTCTTCCACACAAGCCCACTGTGTATTAATACATGTCAAAAAAGTGAGAAAAAAATTATGTAGAATAGTGTGGAAACAAAATATGACAGCCCATCATACAACCCGACATTATATCGAACATGATTCGACATGTGTTAATACATGAAGAATTTTAGGATTGGTTCTAATTCTGTCCCACATTCTATCACACTTTTTTTAGGTTAAGGTAATGTATTAATACAAGCACGTATGGAAGCAAAATATGAAAAGTCATTTCTTTCCTACAAATTTGGCAGTCGCGTGGAATTCTTCCCACTTTCAATTTGACATGTATTAATACACAGTGGGCTAGTGTGGAAGGGCTATTACCTAAATGTCGGTTTAGTGATAGGTGGAAACGTAGTATAAGGATCTCCCAAACGTGAAATCGGCACGGAACATTCGCCGACAAAAGTTTTTGTCGTTATTTAGCATTTCTTATTTCTCATTTTTGTTATCAGTGTGAATGATTCGCGCAGAACGCATGTTCCGCGCTGCTTTTGCGTTGGTTTGGGAGGGCCTTCAAACGATCAGGCTCCCCAAATTCCCAAAATGCTCCCCCCAAATTTTATGAAAAGTGCTACTCTCGGAATTGGTGAAACGACAGCACTCAACACAACACCATCAGCAGCAGCACCAGACATGGCAGAGTAGATAACCTCAGGTAATCTACTCGATTAACTACACGTAGTTAATCGAGTAAAAACTACACGCCTGATTTGTTTCATTTACTACCTACATTTGTTATGTGTGCTACCTGCACATAAAACGTTAAATTTCAAAAATAATTTGAAAACAATAAATGAGCAGACAACATTGATTGGCAAAATAACCAATTTGTTTCCATGAATGGGCTAAAATAAGGTTTTTGAGATTCAATAAAAGAAAAATGCAAATTGAATAGTCATCCGATTTATTTCTATCGTTCAATTTGTCAATTTTGAGGTTGAAATGAGAATTCAAACTATATTTTGACGTTTAACGCTACGTTTACTACATTAAACTACGTTTAACTACATTTACTACCTTATTTATGTAGCAGACGTAACAAATGTAGAAAATCCAAACATTTGGCATTTTTGCCATCTCTGAGCAGCACACGTCGTCATCATAATAAAATTGTCATCGTCCAGCAACCCACCACCATCAGCAGCACATCGTCATCATCATCATCACACCACCATCAACAGCAGCTCATCATTATTATCACTTTTGTTAAATTCAAATGTTCATATACCTATAGACGGTAAGATAATTTTTTTGATTTAATTTTTGTTGTGTACCTATAATAAATATCTTAATATTTATATGCATATATATAATATACGGTTTTTTTTTTCTCTTTTTCTTCTCGGTCGTGTAAAAACAACAGAATTTTGTTGGTTCACATGATTAGACGCAATTTAGTTAGTTAGTAATTATCTGTTGCGCGGACTTGAACTAATTTCAAACCTTAAGCTGTGAGAAGTGTTTGGCTTTTATTTGCATTTGCATGTGATTTTATTCATTGAGAACTAAATAATTTCTCAAAAATGGTGTAATAATTAACACATATACGAAAAAAAAAAATAAACTTAAAAAAGAAAAAGTTGGTGCGTCTAAACAAGTGAACCGCACTGTATTTCCTTAGATATAACATAACGTTCATTTGTTATTATCGCATACATAATTTACTATATTGATTTTTTTTTTTTCAAGTTAATTTTAAAATTATTCCATTCAATCTTTAACAGTAAGATAAGGTACAAAATTCCTGTAAAGTTTTTTCTTCTTTATTTTAAACGGGTTGCCGTCTTGAATAAATTCTACTTCGCTTTATAACGCGACTTTTTTTTATAAGTCTTAAATATACTTTTTTACTGAAAGAGCGTTGCCATGTACGATTAAATGTGCCCTGATGAATTTAATTTTGTTTTGTAACAAATTTTTCTTTTGTTAATTTTGCTCAGGGTATAACAAGGTAAAAGATTAAGGTATTAGAGATTTTTCGATCAACAATGTTCATAATTCAAAATTTAAGTCTAAACATTTTTGCGTTTTATATGTTCCTCGATTCCTGAGTCGATTGGTTTTTTGACGTTGATCATTCAAAATTGATATTTTGAGTTTTTTAATTTTTTCAAACCAAAGTTTTTTTTAAACGGGTTGCCGTCTTGATTTACTTCACCTTTTTTCAAACGTAACTTTTTTATAAGTCGTAAAAATACTTTTTCGTGGAATTTTCTGCAAATACATGCGGCTTCTTCATTCTTATAGTGGAGGGTTGCCATCTTGAATTTTACTTTGCTTTTTTAACGCAACTTTTTATAAGTCTTAAAATTATTTTTTTTGTGGAATTTTCTGCAAATACATGCGCCTTCTTCATTCTTATAGTGGAGGGTTGCTGTCTCGAATTTTTCTTCGCTTTTTAAACGCGACTTTTATATAAGTCGTAAAAATACTTTTTTTTGTGGAATTTTCTGCAAATATATGCGGCTTCTTCATTCTTATAGTGGAGGGTTGCCGTCTTGAATTTTACTACGCTTTTTTTAACGCGACTTTTTATAAGTCTTAAAATTTTTTTTTGTGGGATACATGTGCCTTCTTTATTCTTATAGTGGAGGGTTGCCGTCTTGAGTTTTTAATTTAGCTTTTTTTACTATCTTTTATAATTCTCAAAAATATTTTTGTTGATTTGTCTGCAATTGAATTGTGGCATCTTGATTTTTTTCAAATAATATTTACCATGACTGCTCTATCCGATTTTATTAATTCAGCCGATCAGCTGGTAAAATGTACGGCAGCTTTTCGGGAACTTCCTGAAGCTAAGCATTCAATACCCACATTGAAGGCACGAAAGGAAGAATTGAAAAATTTATGGGCTGAAGTAAAATCCCAGTATTTAATATTTCTTCGTGAGGAATCGTTGGAGGAAGCTTTTGACGCAGTGACCATAGAAGAAAAGTATACCTCAGTGATGCCAGATAAAATTTAAAAAAAAAACCACTAAACTAAAAAAAAACATTCCACTAAATTTGTACTGGGAGGAAAAAAAAAACCATAGTTTTTCTACCAACTATTATAGACTAAGAGCCCAGGGCCGCCAGACATACGTCATTTTATCAAAGCTGAGATTTTGTGTGTGAATTTATACCATGGTAGGTAACAACGAATGGGTACTACAAATCTTGGATCCGGGTGCAATTCAAACATAATGAGTGTTAAAGGTACATAAAAAAGTGTCCAAATTACGTCAATTATCAAATCTGATTTTTTGATATGTTCAAAAGAAAGGTGTCACAACCAGAGGTGTCACTTGCCAGACACCTACTTGCGTGCCTAACGGCAGCCAGACACCTTAAAAGTGTCAACAAAATGGTGCCATTTACGTTATAGTATCAAAGCTAATTTGTATATATGTTGTTAAGACAGCTATTTAATAATTTTTCCCGAATAGCCAGACACCTACATGGGTGTTTAACGGCAGCCAGACACCTTAAAGTTCAAAATATAAATGTCTTTTACGTTATAGTATCAAAGCTGTATTTTATATGTTGTAAAGAGAACTATTTAACAATGATTCCAAATCAGCCAGAAAACTACAGTGGGGCATTACCACAGCCAGACACCTTTAAGTTCAAAATAGTCGTGACCATTTTCGTTTTATTATCAAAGAAAGTCAAACAAAGTTTGTGACACCTTCCTTTTGAACATATCAAAAAATCAGCTTTGATAAAATGACGTAAATTGGTCCACTTTTGTATGCACCTTTAACGCTCATTATCTTTGAATTGCACCCTGATCCAAGATTTGTAGTACCCATTCGTTGTTACCTACCATGGTATAAATTCACACACAAAATCTCAGCTTTGATAAAATGACGTATGTCTGGCGGCCCTGGGCTCTTACTCTATTACATAAATAATTAAATAAAAATTATAGGTATTATGTTAACCCTTTCGGTACGGATGTGGTACAAGACAAAAAACATTTATATGGACTTGTGCCACATCCGTACCGAAAGGGTTAAGTAAGAAAAGTGAACGAATACTTACTTCTCATTTTTTCAACTTAAATAAATAAGTCTTAAGCTTAAGAACAAGGGTAATAAAGAAAACTAACACTTAAAAATATTTTTTTTGAAGATGAGTGTCTGTGTGCAGGATGGTCAAACCAAATATAGATACATACTACATACATAATATGTATGGATATGAGAATACGGTGTGAGTGAAAAATAAATTTGGAGAAATATGGGCACATTGTTATATCAAGTAATTTCTCTCATTTTTTCCCGCCATAAAAAAAAAGTTTGAAATAATTTTCCACCATAAATCCCACCATACATTTTTTCCCACTATTCTTCCCACCATAGAGTTGATTTCCAACCATTTTGGTTGGAAAAACCACCAATTTGGGAACACTGGTTTACCTCCTCCAACGAAACATATATTAATTGTTACGCTCTGCTTTTAGAATTGTAAGACAGGCTTTCAAAAATACAGGAAACACATTTCGAAGAAACACTTCCTGTTCCCAATAATTCAGCTCCTTTAAAATCGTTTGGTGTAAAACTACCAGTTTGTGATACGGAAACATTTAGAGGTGACTATCTTTAATGGCCCACCGTTCGAGATATGTTCGAAGCAATTTATATAAAACATCCCAGGTTAGGTGAAGTAGAAAAACTCTTTCATCTCAGATCCAAAACTACGGGAGATGCGTTCAGTATTGTTGAAAAGTTCCCTCTGCTTAATTCAAGTTTTGAGTTGGCTTAGGAGGTATTAGGTTCAACCTATAAGAACAAACGAATCATTGTCAACAATCAAATAAAAACGTTATTGAATCTACCGTTGTGTCCTGCGAAAGCTATTACAAATCTTTAAAGGCACATAAATGATTGTTTAGCGTCTCTAAAGGCCCATGGAATCAACATTGTTGGTTATTCATAGAATAAGAGCCTCGATTGACCCCGGCTCCGAGTCTTTTATCATCACTGAAGCAACTCAAAAGCGGCTTAATCTCCCCACTACAGCCTCAGACATTTCAATTCTAGCTGTGAGTGGTGCTCAGGCAGCTAGATCAAAAACAATGTTTGATTGCAATAATAAATAATGAAAATCCAAACTAATTAATTTTAGCTAATGCAATTATTCTTAAAAGACTTACAAACAATCTACCTAGTATGTAATTCTCTTTAATTGACACTCATGAATTGGACGGCCTTTGTCTAGCCGACCCAACCTTCAATAACTCTTCTCAAGTAGATTTGCTAATTGGAGCAGATCTCTACTCAAGTATTATACTGAACGGAGTTAAACAAATCTCGAGCTCGCTTTTAGCTCAAAAAACAATCTTTGGGTGGATTCTTTCAGGGCCCTTACTTACTACAGTTCAAGCATTTACCACACATATTGTGGAAAACGAATCCTTTGATGACCGAATCAAAAAGTTTTGGGAGTTGGAAGAACTTTCTGATCGAAAACACTACGCTTCCGAATCAGATCAATTTTGTGAAGATCTTTATGCGAAAACTACCTTCTTCCGGACGGTAGGTATGTAGTCAGCCTTCCTTTTAAACCTGACTTTGAATATTCTCATCCTGGGAATTCAAGAAATAGTGCATATCAACCATTTTGTCGCACAGAACGTAATCTTAAAAACAAAAGTGACCTTCGGATAAACTATTCCCAAGTGCTTACCGAGTATCTCACGCTTAATCATATGTGTAAATTTACTCTTTTTGATAGACATAATGTATATAACACAATACCATACTACTTACCTCATCATGCAGTGATTAAGCCAGAAAGTCACTCTACCAAAGTGCGGGTAGTATTTAATGCTTCCAACCTCACGTCAACCGGTATGAGTCTTAATGACTGCCTGCATGCTGGACCTACTCTCCAAAGTGATTTACCATCGCTTATAATCAAGTGGAGATTTTTCAAATATGCTTTTGATGCGGACATCGAAAAGATGTACCGCCAGATCTTAATACACCCTGATCAAACTACATTTCATCGTATTCTATTTAGAACTTCGCCATTAGAAAATATTGAGGACTGTGAGCTTCTCACTGTTACCTTTGGGGTTGACTGTGCACCATACCTTGCCATCCGAACACTTAAGCAACTTTCCAAAGATGTTCAGATTAAATATCCACTGGCGCAAAGGTAATTGATTAAGACTTTTGCGCCGCCGATGATCTTCTTTCTGCTGGGCATGAATATTGAAGCTCTTAATTCAGCAGGCTTCCCTCTCCGAAAATGGACTTCAAATACATCATACCTTTTAGATCATCTCCCTGCTCAACATACCTTAAGGGTAGGTTGCCTTTGAATTTTGATGGTAGTGCGTTTACTGATTTTTATATATCTTTGCTATTTGTGAAGCTAAGTTGTTCAATTTCACATAGTTAATAAATATACGCACATACGTATATCATTAAAATCATATAAATGATTTTATGAGGAAAAGAAGTGATTTATTTTTTTTTTAAACTGGGACTCTTTTTCAAAAAAGGGGGGCATCTATTTCAATTAATTTTTTATTAATTTTTTTTTTTGATTTGTGAGAAAAAAAAATATATTATAAATGCTGAACCTTTCACAAAAAAAATACTTGAAAAAAAAAGGAATCATTTGAAATCGTCGAAATTGAATCAATTTAAATGAACGTTTTTAGCTTGCATGTAGTTGGCCCACCAACTATTGAGTTGAGCAAAACTGTTAATTGCAATCGTTTGTACATCGTTTGTCTACGTTTGTATAAGTCTTAGATTCGTTTGTACACTCACCGTTTTTTTTATATAGCCACTTCAAAAAAATTTACGGAGTTTGGCCCACCAACTATAACGCTCGAAAAATCTGGAAATGCAGTTCGATAGATAATCGTTTGTCTATGTTTGTCTTTTTTTTTTTCGTTTGTATACGTCCCAAATTTTTTTGACAAAAAAAATTTTTTTAACCAAATTTTATTAAAATTTTAAAACATATGCATTCGTTTGTCTCTTTCTTATAATGATTTTTCATCGTGTTATTTTTTTTAATTTGTATTTATTTCTATTTTTAAATAATTATTACTTTTTTGGGACATGTAGTTGGGCCACCAACTATAACGCTCGAAAAATCTAAAAACGCAGTTCGATAGAAAATCGTTTGTCTATGTTTGTCTTTTTTTTTTTTTTCGTTTGTATACGTCTCAAATTTTTTTGACAACAAAATTTTTTTTAACCAAATTTTATTAAAATTTTAAAACATATGCATTCGTTTGTCTATTTTTTATAATGATTTTTTATCGTAGTAATTTTTTTAATTTGTATTTATTTCTATTTTTAATTAATTATATATTAATTATATGGAGCATGTAGTTGGCCCACCAACTATAACGCTCGAAAAATCTAAAAACGCAGTTCGATAGAAAATCGTTTGTCTATGTTTGTCTTTTTTTTTTTTCGTTTGTATACGTCCCAAATTTTTTTGACAACAAAATTATTTTTAACCAAATTTTATTAAAATTTTTAAACATATGCATTCGTTTGTCTCTTTTTTATAATGATTTTCCATCGTGTTAGTTTTTTTAATTTGTATTTATTTCTATTTTTAATTAATTATTACTTTTTTTGGGACATATAGTTAGCCCACCAACTATAACGCTCGAAAAATCTAAAAACGCAGTTCGATAGAAAATCGTTTGTCTATGTTTGTCTTTTTTTTTTCGTTTGTATACGTCCCAAATTTTTTTGACAAAAAAATTTTTTTTAACCAAATTTTATTAAAATTTTTAAACATATGCATTCGTTTGTCTCTTTTTTATAATGATTTTTTACCGTATTAATTTTTTTAATTTGAATTTATTTCTATTTTTATTTAATTATATAATCTTTTTGGAGCATTTAGTTGGCCCACTAACTATAACGCTCGAAAAATCTAAAAACGCAGTTCGATAGAAAATCGTTTGTCTATGTTTGTCTTCTTTTTTTTTCGTTTGTATACGTGCCAAATTTTTTTGACAAAAAAATTTTTTTTAACCAAATTTTATTAAAATTTTTAAACATATGCATTCGTTTGTCTCTTTTTTATAATGATTTTTGACCGTATTAATTTTTTTAATTTGTATTTCTTTCTATTTTTATTTAATTATATAATCTTTTTGGAGCATTTAGTTGGCTAACTGTAACGCTCGAAAAATCTAAAAACGCAGTTCGATAGAAAATCGTTTGTCTATGTTTGTTTTCTTTTTTTTTCGTTTGTATACGTCCCAAATTTTTTTGACAAAAAAATTTTTTTTAACCAAATTTTATTAAAATTTTTAAACATATGCATTCGTTTGTCTCTTTTTTATAATGATTTTTGACCGTATTAATTTTTTTAATTTGTATTTATTTCTATTTTTATTTAATTATATAATCTTTTTGGAGCATTTAGTTGGCCCACCAACTGCATTCTCTTTTATTTGGGTGTCCACAGTTTCAACTTGTATTCGAAATTGCGATAATTAAGACTTTATCCTTTTTTTCTATTCTTTTTAAGGAGTGCCCTGCATTTAGGCTGCATTTAAAAAGACTTAAGTTACACCTTGAGTATATTATTTATTCAGTTAAAATAATTAAAAAAACCCAAACAAAAATAATTCTAATTCTATAGGTACTTGTTCATTAACTTGAACTTTGCCGTCGGCTTAAGGCTTTTAATGAGTTTCTTTTTTTTATGAAATAGAAAGTAATTATGGGTACAAATACCTATGCATGCCTATTATAGATATTGATAGGTAGTAACCAAATTTTTGAGTACCTACCTAACTACCTACGAGTTTTGGCTGTTTTTTCAGCGAATGGATAAGGGGGGGTTTACTTAAAATAAATCAAAATTATTTTAACTCGAACATAATCATGAAATGTGTATTTCCTGTAGTTCCAAAAACCCATTTTTAATAAAAATTCAGCATGCCTGAATAAAAAAAATACCTGCATGTGTTTTACTCGTGTCAGAAGCAAATACATTTTTGCCTCAAAAACCTACTTTTACAAAGAAAAAACCTATACGCCTTTTAAAAAAAATACCTCAACCGAATAATAAATAGCTACCCAGCTCATTTCAGAAAGAGTTTATAGGTACCTAGTTTTAGAAAACTAAACTTTACTCATCGTCATCCTCATCTAATCGCAGATCGCACTAGCCAGAGGCAGTGTTGCCACTTTACTTCAATTGAAGTAGATCTACTTCTTTTTTTTCAATTTATTTTTAAAAATACTTCCTACTTTGCACCATCGCCAATTGAAATCCACTTCTTTTTTAAAATCGTTGCTTCATCCTACTTCAACCTTTAAAAAAAAGTCAAATCTACTTCTTTTTTATCTCTTTACTCTGGTAGGGATTTATGCTGCATTTACACGAATGGCAAAATGCTATTTTATCTGTCAAATTATAGCCATTTTTCTTTGCATCGTGTAAACGCTCTAAATACTGGCAATATTTTTGCCAACAAAAATAATGGAAGAGAATTAGGCATAAAATTCTGTCAATAATATGGCCATGTGTTAATACTTTACTGATGCCATTTTCCAAATTATGCTATTCTAGAAAAAGTATGAACTTGCTTATTCTTTTATGACATATTTGCCAGTATTTTGAAATCTGCCATTACTTGAACTCGTGTAAATGCATGTCATAAAAAATTATTTCTGCCATTATTTTACCATTTTTTTGGCAGAAATATTGGCAGCTTTGAAATGCATGTGGATCTGGCACTACATTACAAAAATTAACTTGTAATAAAATTATTCATGTATTAACACATGTCAAATCGTGTGGGATAAAATGTCGGGTTGTGTAGGCTGGGCTTTCATATTTTGTTTCCAGTGGGCTAGAGTAGAAGGCCTTTAACACAATACAAATACACAACTGAGTAATTTAACAAAGCATATGTATGTAAATATAAGATCTGAAAGGATTTCAATCACGTTGCGTATTCAAACCAATTTCAAACCATGTATGTAAGTATACGAGGAAACGCCAGGGTATGCACAATGAAACGTTTGTCGTCGTCACGTAACGCCGGAGTTAAGAAAATTGAAAAAAAAAAAAAAATTACTCGTCGACGTTTTTTATGTTTTTTTTTTTTTTTTTTTATATATTTAACACAAAAGATAAGTGGAAATTAACAAAAATAAATATAAATTTTGTTGGAGGGTAGTATTTAAGTGTTCTTTAATACTATGAACTTATGGGAATTGGATTTAAATTACGAACAAATTCCAACCGAAGCATAATTTTGAAGATTCCACGTATAATGCACCTGGGTAGTGCCAAAAATATCATCAGATAAAATTAAACACGATTTCCAATTCGCAGAAGACCTAGAAATAAAACATAATTAAAACATTTTTTATAATTTATACCTCAGTTCATACCTATCATTTAAGAGTGAAAAGAAGAATATAGCTGATAAATTGTTTTAGTAAAGAAAAGTTAGAAATGTAACGGAAGCATTTGCCGCCCTCGAACACCGCCGCAATGTTTCATGTCTTTCGTTATTTTACCGCTATTTTTATAAACAGTGTTCTAAATATATATAATCATAACACTCGTACTTCTAGGAATGCACATCAGTTTACCCTTGAGCCCAAGATTAGAACTACTGTTAAGTATAGAGATTCTTTCTTAAGTCGCACTACAAGAATGTGGAATGCTTTACCCGGCTCTATTTTTCCCTTCGATTTCGATATTCAAAGGTTCAAAACCAATGTGCACCGGTATCTCCTCTTAAATCCTTCCTTTTTTCCTAACGCTCGCACTGTGTTTAATCTAACATTTAAAAGGTTTTAAAACCCCTTGAGCGCGCGTACAATATAAAAAAAAAAAACAGTAACTTAAACCAAAACGAAAAATGGTGGTATGAGGACCTTAAATTACGATAAATGTAATTTTTTTTTAATTCAAACTTTCGCATTTTACACATTGTATCGAACATGTGATCTCAGGAGAACCGATTTTGCTAATAAAATGAAATTTACTGTGGCTTGAAGATGCCTAAGTAGATTTTTTTATTTCTCCATATCGAAGACGGCCATGAAGGAACTAAGAAAATATTATTTTGTTCCATAAATATGCTAAATGCTGATTTTATTGTTTTGCCTTTTTTTTAAGATTAACTCAGAATATTTTTTTCAAAATTGACCCTTCTGTAAATTAAAAACATCAATGAATCAATAAATATTTCAATGCGCTGAAATTGGCACAATTATAAAAAATGTGCCCGATTACACGATTTGTTTTTGCGGTTGTTTTGACTTACGTCTTTTTAACAGATCGAGTGTGGGGAGTAGAAATGCAGTGGGAAGGAAGTAATGAAAGCAGGAATGGAAATTTCAAGACTTTTTCTGGTTGAACGTTGACGTTTCTGATTTTGCAACCATCGTGCTCTTCGATGTTAGCAAAAAAACGATTTTAACAAAAATTTATGAATGGGAAAATTGTTTTTCGTAATTGCAAAACATTTTTAATTATAACTACTGATTATTTTCTCACAAAACAACCCTAAATTCCATGAACGTCAAAATAACGAAAGGAAGTACATACGTTTTTTCGCGAACCATGTAATCATGAAGGTTCGTGCCTGTCAAAAGCACGAAAGACGAAACGCATAAAAAATTTAACCGTATAATCAGACTCAATCTTTGCAAAAGTTTTGGTTGTTTTCAAAGGGAGTACGGGAGTACAGTGAATGCTTGGGGAGTACGAATACTCCATTAGTACTCACTCCGGTAGCGCTGGGCACAATTTATTCTTCCAGTGAATTGGAACAGAACCTAAATGAGAAACGAAACGAAACTAAACTGTTCTAAATGCCGAAACATGGTTATCGGTAGGTAACTTCGTTCGTAAGACTGCTTTCACACAAGGAAATTGAGTTGCCGGCGACTGGGAGTTTGTTGGCGAGAAGGGCGTTAGGGAAAGAAAAAAAAATCTCCCCTCTCACCCTTCTCGCCTACAAACTAACTAGTTTCTGGCAACTCAGTTTCCTTGTATGAAAGTGGTCTAACATGAGAATGGCCACGTTCAGTTACGCTGAGATATGGTATTTTGGATACTCGAGTATCCGTATATGTTTGTGAAAGACAAAAACCGGATAGGTTAACTTTTGTCGTTTTCGGTTGGGTTTCAAATCAGTACTGCTCCTTTTTGATTTCAATCGAATTATTTTCTGTTAATTTAATTAGGATATATAATTTAGGATATAAATAGTGTGTATGTGTAAATCATCTCATATTTCTGTTATAAGCATTTTTACAAATTTTATTTTTTTTATTTTTTGAATAAATACTCTTGCTTTTTCCAAATTTTATAAGTAGTTTTATTTAATTATTAATAGAAATTGATGCGTTTCATCTTCAGGGCACTCGGAATTGGTTAGTGAACGAGGTCAATGTAGGTGCCTTTGAACAATGTCCATAATCCAAACTACGGATCCAGGGGGTGGCTTTAGGGGCTAAAGACCCCCCCAACAGCCTATTCCTAAAATAATTTGAAAGAAAGCAATACATTACAATGTGTAATCGTATATTCCGTCTAAAATATTGTTAAGATATGAAATTCGATGGCCAAATTACGTGGTTGGGGCTGAACTAATGAAACGCAGTTGAGACTAAAACAATTGGAGAACAAAGAAGTGTCATAGAGTCACACGAACTTAGTCTTTTATTCAAGTTATAACAACTGTTATTATCTGAACGCAACAAATTTGGACTTAATCTGGCCATACACGACCGAGCCAAACGGCTCGAAACCAATTTGGTTCGTGGTTTTCCGACTGGCTATATCCAAATGGTTCGGCGCCGAACCATTTTGACATTTATCCACTACAAAATGTTCGGAGCCAATTGGCTCCGAGCCGTTCGGCTCGGTCGTGTATGGCCAGATTAAGTCCAAATTTGTTGCGATTCAGATAATAACAGTTGTTATAACTTGAATAAAAGACTAAGTTCGTGTGACTCTATGACACTTCTTTGTTCTCCAATTGTTTTAGTCTCAACTGCGTTTCATTAGTTCAGCCCCAACCACGTAATTTGGCCATCGAATTTCATATCTTAACAATATTTTAGACGGAATATACGATTACACATTGTAATGTATTGCTTTCTTTCAAATTATTTTAGGAATAGGCTGTTGGGGGGGTCTTTAGCCCCTAAAGCCACCCCCTGGATCCGTAGTTTGGATTATGGACATTGTTCAAAGGCACCTACATTGACCTCGTTCACTAACCAATTCCGAGTGCCCTGAAGATGAAACGCATCAATTTCTATTAATAATTAAATAAAACTACTTATAAAATTTGGAAAAAGCAAGAGTATTTATTCAAAAAATAAAAAAAATAAAATTTGTAAAAATGCTTATAACAGAAATATGAGATGATTTACACATACACACTATTTATATCCTAAATTATATATCCTAATTAAATTAACAGAAAATAATTCGATTGAAATCAAAAAGGAGCAGTACTGATTTGAAACCCAACCGAAAACGACAAAAGTTAACCTATCCGGTTTTTGTCTTTCACAAACATATACGGATACTCGAGTATCCAAAATACCATATCTCAGCGTAACTGAACGTGGCCATTCTCATGTTAGACCACTTTCATACAAGGAAACTGAGTTGCCAGAAACTAGTTAGTTTGTAGGCGAGAAGGGTGAGAGGGGAGATTTTTTTTTCTTTCCCTAACGCCCTTCTCGCCAACAAACTCCCAGTCGCCGGCAACTCAATTTCCTTGTGTGAAAGCAGTCTTACGAACGAAGTTACCTACCGATAACCATGTTTCGGCATTTAGAACAGTTTAGTTTCGTTTCGTTTCTCATTTAGGTTCTGTTCCAATTCACTGGAAGAATAAATTGTGCCCAGCGCTACCGGAGTGAGTACTAATGGAGTATTCGTACTCCCCAAGCATTCACTGTACTCCCGTACTCCCTTTGAAAACAACCAAAACTTTTGCAAAGATTGAGTCTGATTATACGGTTAAATTTTTTATGCGTTTCGTCTTTCGTGCTTTTGACAGGCACGAACCTTCATGATTACATGGTTCGCGAAAAAACGTATGTACTTCCTTTCGTTATTTTGACGTTCATGGAATTTAGGGTTGTTTTGTGAGAAAATAATCAGTAGTTATAATTAAAAATGTTTTGCAATTACGAAAAACAATTTTCCCATTCATAAATTTTTGTTAAAATCGTTTTTTTGCTAACATCGAAGAGCACGATGGTTGCAAAATCAGAAACGTCAACGTTCAACCAGAAAAAGTCTTGAAATTTCCATTCCTGCTTTCATTACTTCCTTCCCACTGCATTTCTACTCCCCACACTCGATCTGTTAAAAAGACGTAAGTCAAAACAACCGAAAAAACAAATCGTGTAATCGGGCACATTTTTTATAATTGTGCCAATTTCAGCGCATTGAAATATTTATTGATTCATTGATGTTTTTAATTTACAGAAGGGTCAATTTTGAAAAAAATATTCTGAGTTAATCTTAAAAAAAAGGCAAAACAATAAAATCAGCATTTAGCATATTTATGGAACAAAATAATATTTTCTTAGTTCCTTCATGGCCGTCTTCGATATGGAGAAATAAAAAAATCTACTTAGGCATCTTCAAGCCACAGTAAATTTCATTTTATTAGCAAAATCGGTTCTCCTGAGATCACATGTTCGATACAATGTGTAAAATGCGAAAGTTTGAATTAAAAAAAAATTACATTTATCGTAATTTAAGGTCCTCATACCACCATTTTTCGTTTTGGTTTAAGTTACTGTTTTTTTTTTTATATTGTACGCGCGCTCAAGGGGTTTTAAAACCTTTTAAATGTTAGATTAAACACAGTGCGAGCGTTAGGAAAAAAGGAAGGATTTAAGAGGAGATACCGGTGCACATTGGTTTTGAACCTTTGAATATCGAAATCGAAGGGAAAAATAGAGCCGGGTAAAGCATTCCACATTCTTGTAGTGCGACTTAAGAAAGAATCTCTATACTTAACAGTAGTTCTAATCTTGGGCTCAAGGGTAAACTGATGTGCATTCCTAGAAGTACGAGTGTTATGATTATATATATTTAGAACACTGTTTATAAAAATAGCGGTAAAATAACGAAAGACATGAAACATTGCGGCGGTGTTCGAGGGCGGCAAATGCTTCCGTTACATTTCTAACTTTTCTTTACTAAAACAATTTATCAGCTATATTCTTCTTTTCACTCTTAAATGATAGGTATGAACTGAGGTATAAATTATAAAAAATGTTTTAATTATGTTTTATTTCTAGGTCTTGTGCGAATTGGAAATCGTGTTTAATTTTATCTGATGATATTTTTGGCACTACCCAGGTGCATTATACGTGGAATCTTCAAAATTATGCTTCGGTTGGAATTTGTTCGTAATTTAAATCCAATTCCCATAAGTTCATAGTATTAAAGAACTTTTACTCTAGAACTTTTACTCTAGCCCACTGGAAACAAAATATGAAAGCCCAGCCTACACAACCCGATATTTTATCCCACACGATTTGACATGTGTTAATACATGAATAATTTTATTACAAGTTAATTTTTGTAATGTAGTGCCAGATCCACATGCATTTCAAAGCTGCCAATATTTCTGCCAAAAAAATGGTAAAATAATGGCAGAAATAATTTTTTATGACATGCATTTACACGAGTTCAAGTAATGGCAGATTTCAAAATACTGGCAAATATGTCATAAAAGAATAAGCAAGTTCATACTTTTTCTAGAATAGCATAATTTGGAAAATGGCATCAGTAAAGTATTAACACATGGCCATATTATTGACAGAATTTTATGCCTAATTCTCTTCCATTATTTTTGTTGGCAAAAATATTGCCAGTATTTAGAGCGTTTACACGATGCAAAGAAAAATGGCTATAATTTGACAGATAAAATAGCATTTTGCCATTCGTGTAAATGCAGCATAAATCCCTACCAGAGTAAAGAGATAAAAAAGAAGTAGATTTGACTTTTTTTTAAAGGTTGAAGTAGGATGAAGCAACGATTTTAAAAAAGAAGTGGATTTCAATTGGCGATGGTGCAAAGTAGGAAGTATTTTTAAAAATAAATTGAAAAAAAAGAAGTAGATCTACTTCAATTGAAGTAAAGTGGCAACACTGCCTCTGGCTAGTGCGATCTGCGATTAGATGAGGATGACGATGAGTAAAGTTTAGTTTTCTAAAACTAGGTACCTATAAACTCTTTCTGAAATGAGCTGGGTAGCTATTTATTATTCGGTTGAGGTATTTTTTTTAAAAGGCGTATAGGTTTTTTCTTTGTAAAAGTAGGTTTTTGAGGCAAAAATGTATTTGCTTCTGACACGAGTAAAACACATGCAGGTATTTTTTTTATTCAGGCATGCTGAATTTTTATTAAAAATGGGTTTTTGGAACTACAGGAAATACACATTTCATGATTATGTTCGAGTTAAAATAATTTTGATTTATTTTAAGTAAACCCCCCCTTATCCATTCGCTGAAAAAACAGCCAAAACTCGTAGGTAGTTAGGTAGGTACTCAAAAATTTGGTTACTACCTATCAATATCTATAATAGGCATGCATAGGTATTTGTACCCATAATTACTTTCTATTTCATAAAAAAAAGAAACTCATTAAAAGCCTTAAGCCGACGGCAAAGTTCAAGTTAATGAACAAGTACCTATAGAATTAGAATTATTTTTGTTTGGGTTTTTTTAATTATTTTAACTGAATAAATAATATACTCAAGGTGTAACTTAAGTCTTTTTAAATGCAGCCTAAATGCAGGGCACTCCTTAAAAAGAATAGAAAAAAAGGATAAAGTCTTAATTATCGCAATTTCGAATACAAGTTGAAACTGTGGACACCCAAATAAAAGAGAATGCAGTTGGTGGGCCAACTAAATGCTCCAAAAAGATTATATAATTAAATAAAAATAGAAATAAATACAAATTAAAAAAATTAATACGGTCAAAAATCATTATAAAAAAGAGACAAACGAATGCATATGTTTAAAAATTTTAATAAAATTTGGTTAAAAAAAATTTTTTTGTCAAAAAAATTTGGGACGTATACAAACGAAAAAAAAAGAAAACAAACATAGACAAACGATTTTCTATCGAACTGCGTTTTTAGATTTTTCGAGCGTTACAGTTAG